>CAJUYI010000685.1:53026-71003 GCA_910591695.1 Galerucella pusilla | reverse complement strand
CCCAGCAAGGGAAAAAGTGCGTCTTCACATAAATTTTAAAGCGAATAAATAGAGAGCACATCAAACGCGAAAGAGAGGCCAAAACTTTTTTCCATGTATTGAGTGAATATACTGACCCTTGGCTTGTTTTGTATAAAAAAGTACTAACTGTGAAACGCTCTTTTTGCTGCCAGCTATACATCCTATTTCTAATTAGCATATACGAGCAACGGCCTGGCGAAAATTAGTTTTGATCATCCAGTGTATTGATGAAACTGGTGGATATGTATGAAGTTTTCTTTACAGATGAATTCAATGAAAATGAAATAATACCGATAACAATTATTAACGAATACATTTCAACATTTCGAAAAAATAACATTTAATTTTAAGGTATAAGTTTTGGTGTTGGATATGGAACCAGCTTTCACAAAAACAATATTTTTTTTATACATGATGTCCCTCAAATAACGTGAGTCAGTTCCTGAGGGAAGTCTCAGAGGCTAGTAGCTCCTTCACTCCTATTTTCCGAAGGCTTTAACTTAGGTGAATGTCCTTCTCTTATTCAGCTATCTCCTAGGTGTTGTGCCCTAGGATTCCGAATTGCTGTGAATGGAGATGTTTTCTTCCATGTCACAGTGGGTATCTACATTTTTGGATCTTGTGCTTTTTCAGGTGCCCATTCAGGCGACAATATCCCGTTAGGATTCCTCTTCTTAAAACTCTTAGTGCAGTTTTTCCTCAACGTATGCATTCATTTGATGTTATCAGGCTGTAATCACCAAGAATAATCTTTGAATGTCAAAGCCCCATTAGATCTTCCCAATCTTCTCTTTTCTTTGGCCCCAAAAAGGTGTTTGAGCCCCCCTCTTTGCTAGTTAGTCGGCTATTTCATTTTCTTCTATTCCAGTGTGTCCTGGAATCCTCAGCAAGGTGACTATATTGCTCTCGCCCAGTTCATTGAGTTTGCCTAGGAATTCCCACACTAATCTAGGATATCTGCAAGCTTCAACTTAGGTAAGGGTCTCCCTTCTATCTAGAAGTCCCCTAGGTATCGTATCCTAAGATTTGAATTGCCATACAATCTGCAATTATGTGAATGGAGGTTTTCTTCTCTTTTCCATGCATTCTTCCTGCTACAGTACTTTGATCTTCTCAAGGCGCCCATTCAAACGACAAGGTCTCGTCAGAATACCTATTAGTACTCTCACTTTGCTTAGGACAGTTTTACTCTGTCTGATAAGGAATCATTTGCTCTCACCAGGATGTAGTCCCCCAGAAATTCCCGAGAGTCCCAAAAAGCGTCTAAATGGTGAGGTAGTGGAGCCTCCTTGTCGGATCGTCTGTGTCAAATCTTGATTCTTTTGTTCATTATTTTGATTGAGATATTTTTAAAAACTACTTTGTAATATTAAATAGGCTGAAAGCTAAGCACGGAAAACGTCGAGTGAAAACAAAAGAATTTAAATAAACGAATAATTAATTTTTTCTTTTTATCCTCTAATTACAGACGATCCGCTTTAATTTTAAAAAAGATCGAATGCTTTTCCTAACCTGGCAATATTCTCATAAAACCATTTCGACTGTATCAGTTTAATAGTTTAAATCTTCTGCTGACGTCGCCTTAGTCATTTAATCCGTTAATTTGGAGCTCGTCTTCCGTTAATACTCTCTCCGTCCTTCTCTTTCATTGCCTTCCTACAAAGAATAAGGTAAAGCACCGTGCTTTTCGAACAATGAAAAAACTGGCATTTAGACCAGTCCAAGATGTTACGATTTTCTCATATCCCACTTCTGAAAAATAATAATACATTATATACGTTTCGTAATCTTACCCATATCTACTGTTAATTTCATCTGATGTTATTCAGATGACAATGAATAGTTAACAGCATCCGTCCGTTGCGATTTTTAATTCTTAATTTCCAGTTTTCTACTGGAATATACGGCTTACAACATTTTTGAATTATTTTCTGCGAAGAAGTACTAATATATTTTAATAAAATATCGAATACCGGATATCGGTTCAACATCCCATTGTCGAAAATGAGATTGCTAATAGTCTTGCTAAATAAAGCTTGCGATGATACAGATGAGACAGTGGACATTATCTGCAGTTCCAGATAATTGTCATTAACAGATCTTCTCAGAGCCTTAGGCTTAGACTTAAAAGATCTTATAGGTGGCAGCGTGCTTTGGCCAGCCAGGCCATTCGCCTCTCTTGTCAAAATTACAGTAGCATTTGGTTGTTAATAATAGTTGTTCGAAGTTTATTCAATATTCACTGTCAGAGGAGATTATTTAAAAATTTTCTAATAAATATAATTGCCACGATGTATTTTTAAACAGGTCTATAAAACAGATTTGATGTTTGCTAACAAGCCGGAGATTATGGACTTTTTAGCTATTGATTGCCAGGATATTAGGTATTCATCTCCACTGAACTTCACTTGCATCAACAATTCCATTCTTATGAGCTGCATTTTGTTTTCCATTGTTACAATGCAACGTGGCTTTATCTATAGTGTGAAATTATTATATAGATAATAGTAAATTATACACCAAGGTGGTGAAGACTATGGTGTATATAAAATTTTTTCCACTACCAGCCAAATTTAAGACCAAAATTAAAGTAATTAGCAAACTCACCACGAGAAGCGTTTACCCCGTCGTCTGACTGACAAGTACACTGTCAGCTTTCGATATATTATGAACGTACTAGTGATGAGCAAAGCAAGACCAAGACCAAGACTCGAAAAGTGTCGGTCTTGGTCTTGGTCTTGCTTATTCAGTCTTGGTCTTGCTCAAATCTGTCTGGTCTCGGTCTTGGTCTTGCTGTATTTTGTCCTTGAGAAAAATTAAAATATTGAAAAATAAGTAATTTTCCTTTGGATTTTAGCCATGTGTTAACCAGACATTTGGACAAAGACTATGTTCTCTTCGAACATTTTTGTGGATCCTTTTTTTTTAAACAGTGATTTCTTTGTTTTTTTATGTATATGGTTAAAATCTAGTAAAGAAAACTGACAATTCGACATGCCAACTTATATTGTTCCAAGAAAAGCATATGGTGACGCTGTTACAAATATTTCATCTCACATATATAGTTACTGTGAAAAATAATTTTTGGTTGAGTCTTGGTCTTGCATAGTCGGTCTTGGTATTAGTCTTGTTCTTGTTCATTCTGTCTTGGTCTTGGTCTTGATGCGAGTCGAAGAATGGTTTTGGTCTCGGTCTTGGTCTTGCTTTTTCGCAAGACCAAGACCAATTTTGCTCACCACTAGAACGTACTCGTTATGTCATCAGTCATTTTTGGTTGAGCTTGAATTTTGAACTAATGGCATCTTTATACAAATAATTTTATCTTGGTAGGTAATTCTTAGCAGCGAATATGTTAAAGACAATCTCCTGGGTATACAAAATTATGTTGCACAAGTTTTTGTTGAACTACTATCTCTAAATTCTCAAAATATTTGAATTTGTCCATTATTGACCTAGGTTGATGATAGAAAAAATTATTAACCGCTAATAGAGAAATCCAACTTCTCAGTTGTCTAGGAGAAGCAATAATTGTCAACTTCACGGATAGTAGAGGAAAAATAGTTATTTTTCTACTACCGTGCGCTTTAACCCACTTTCCCGCACGCATTTTAGCTTTGAAAGTGTCACTTTCCCGCACTAGTGCGGGAAAGTAAAATTATGCAAGTTTTGACCTTATTAGATAGTTTTTTACTTCGGAAGTTATAACTATTCTTACACCAGGTGAATAAATAGTCCATCAAATAAAATCAACATGTTTTCCAGCGTTTTGTTGCATTTTTAATTTTCTGAAAATATAAAATAATGAAAATATTTTGATATAACCTTGTAAATTTTTCAAAGTAGTGTCACAAAACAACTATCAAACCACCCGGGTTTGATATAAGGAAAATATATCAAATGAAATTCTTTCATCTACAAATGACTTAAAATTGTTGCCGTCACCATCATCGTCATCTTTATGTGACCTGCAAACGATGCCATCCTCATCAACGTCATTCACTCACCAGTTAACACCAAATAACTCCACTGGACCGGCAATTTTAAGTAATTCACAGAATGCAATAAATTGTGTTTCTAATATCAATATTTATAATAATAATTGATAATAATAATAATAATAGTTTTTTATATGTGTGTTAAAATAAAATAAATTTTGAAAAATGGGTTGATATAATTTTTTGTATATACGGTCGTAGAAAAAATAATGTTCCTAACCCATGCGTAAAGTGTCTTTCCCGCCCTTTACCGCTGGCCCGAACTCCGCTTCGCGTCGTTCGGGTCAACTGCAGTCGCGTGCGGGAAAGTATCACTTTCCGCACTAGTTAGGAAAATAATATATCCTTACAATTATCAATACTAAATTTTCATTATTGCCCACATACAATCCAATTGGAAATATTTGTTTCCATTTAAGAACAATCGAATATAATATGAGTGGTAAGCCCACATATACATTTCTATAAAAACCTAACTATCCACCTATTCCTTCATTTCCGAGTTCATTTCTTTGAATTTATCCATGATACCGCTGGGCGAAGATACAGCGTATTCCAATTCAAAACTTGAGCTTTGCGTAAGAAATGAGTTGGTGTTGTCTGTGAAACACAAACGTTGTTTCGCTATTGTTTCCCACTTCAGAAAGCTTTTGTCGTTCTGTCGATTCTCAGCGTCTCTCGAATCGAATCGAAAGATTGTTTCGCACTGCAAAAGGATTGTTGTAAGATTTAGGTCAAGTAGTAATCGAAAATTTTTTTATAGGTGTACACAGAATACGGGTCTATTGAAAAAAAAATGGTCTAGCGGTAAACGATTGTTTAGAAATTACGATTTTTCACACGGCTCCATCATCAACTTTGTTCACGCTCTTGTTTTTTAGATTTCGAAAATGAAAGTGGGACCAGCACTGTACCCGACCGAAATATAGGGTTTGCAGTTTACCATAATTTCTACATCCGGCTAAGAGGATCTGCAGAAGAATCTACAGATGTGTTACCATCTACATATATGTTGAAATTTATCTTTCTCAATTGAAGGTGCCTTTAGACCTATTCAGATCTATTTCGGTTCGATTTTTCATGTGATTTTTATGATTAATCATGCGCATTGTGCATTATTTGCTGTTCACTACATTCTTTTATAGAATACGGGCAGAACTACTCTACCTTGTTTTTGCCTCGATACATTCCTTCAGAATAGCTTTCTTTTGAATTTTGCTATTTACTTTTGACAATATTCCTTCAAAAGCTCTTACGCTCATTCGTATAATGTTTTTGAAGCTCATAGGATCTACCAACATAAGATCACTAAAAACCAAATTCGAAATACCACGTTCCCTTCTACGTAATAACCATTCTCTGAACCAAAACTGTCTATTAACTTGTTTCTTTTTGTCATTTTGCAGTTGTAATAATAACAAAAGATTCTAAGTTGCAAATGCAGCAGTTTCTGTGTTTCTCAAAGGCATTTTAATTATGTCCACACCTAAATATGACCTAAAGTGAACCACTCAAAATTTGTGAAAACAAAATCATAACCCTACATTTTCTATTTATAATGACATAGATGTCAGAGTTGACGTTTTCCAAGTCGAATCGAAATCGGACAAAAAATGTAAACGATAATATTTAGAAAGGTCCAAGTTCGACTCTGATGTAAAATCGAATGAAAAATCCCATGGTCTGAAGGCGCCTTGAGGGTGGAAAGAATTCGATATACTTTCTGCTGCTTTATATTCCAGAGCTTTTTTCTCTTGGTATCGTAGCCAGAGAGCTCGTTGCATCTCCAGTGTTCTAGGAAATCTTAAGGTGCCTGGGAATAGGCAAGATTAGTATTTCACGAGATTTCTTGTCTCGAGAAAAACCACTCCGAGAATTTTCAAAATTTCTCAATATACAAGGCGATGTACAATATTTACAATAAAACATTTTTGAAACAATCCTTTATACGCAAGAATTAACTATTGACAAATTTAAATAAACAATGTATTCGAGTTACCGCAGACACGTAACACTTTAAAAGGATATTCTCCCTAAATATTAATTAAACAGAAAACATCTTAAGATTTGTAACAACCGCAAACTGGGTCTGACATGTTTTCGTCCCGTTCAAAGTAAAAGCTTCCCAGTTAATCACAGCTTGGCTTCGAATTATCACTCGCTTTCCATTTTCTCCGGACTGACTGACTACTCGGATGATAAGTGAGTATGAATGGCCTTAGGTCGCAGGGGCGGAAGACGCAAAGACTGCAGTGGAGTGCAGTCGTAAGAAGGGCAGGCAGACTTTCCTAACCTGCCTCACACCATCCACGAGGTTTTCGTATTGATCTCTTATGTTCCCTTTCGCGAGGAGCACGAGAATCAATGGACTTTGTCTTTTAAGTCAGCACTGCATTCATTAACATGCATTTCTTAGGAAAGAGAGAGGGATTTGCATTCGCGGATTGAGGAAGGGTTGACGAGCCCTTAACATCGGAAATACACCCGGATTAAAAATTAATTAACTCGAAAGAGAAATGAAAGAGTCAAACAACGCTAAACTTGTTTCGAGTGTTCTTGAAGTATTGGAAAAAGTAATAAAAATTTTTTTAACCCCACCTTCGTTATATATAACTATTTTTCCATTTGTTTTTTAGTTGAGTTCGCTTATTTGCGTTTCTGGAATAAGGGAAACAGAAAAATATATTTTAAGTAATCAAACCCCACCGGTATAATTATATGGTTTTATCTTTAAGAAAAACAATTAAGCACAAACTCAAATTTTTGTATTAAAACCGACTGAAAGGAAACGGAATCTCAAGGATTTTCTAACGAACACCTCAACATAGGTATTGTAATTGTGCGAAGATACAACAAAACCCCAAGGATGTACTTCGAAGGGAGTATGTGAATGATCGTCGTGAGATACATCCAAATTCCTAACCACCATGTCTCCTAGAAACACATCGGATAGGGTTTCCTTCCTTCCGTACCGAAATCCACTTCAGTATTATTTAAGTTATAGAATAATTTGCATACCAATGTGTAGGTGTATTATACACGTCAGAATCTCACTTGACCGAACAATTTCTCACTTTAAATTAATTTCTTGTAAGTTTTGAAAGAAAAAATTGGTTAAAATATCAACCAAAATATTTTTGCTGCAATCGGAAATACCAGGGATATACCATAATTGCTCGGTTTGGCTGTGACAAACTAAAAGAACTGATCAAGGTCACTGTTTTTTTGATACTCGAGAAATGTACAAGCAATACTTAACCACAGAATACACAAGCCAAACAAGAAACTAAAATAGCACGAGCTTCGTTTCTTCTTGGGATGGTGTATTATGTGACTTAACTTCAAGCGTTACGTCAAACGTCTGGTCATTACGTCAAATATCACCCACGTTAAGCCGCTGAAAAATTTATTTTGTGTGTGAGAATTCGACACAAATTTATGTGTGCATATAAATGTATGCTAGTGTGGACGTGTTCGCTACATACAAGGGCCCGCAAAAGTTTTCGCCGCATCAAAGATATTTGTGCCGCAACATCGTTCTAATGTGGACGTACTTTTCGCGAAAACCAAGATTGTGAGGTTCGTTCCAACCAGCAATTCTGTTATCGTACGTAACCAGTAATTGGACTATTTAATGCGCACGCGTGAAAGAAATTAGTAAAATTACTGGTAATCTCTTACCAAACGGTTGGAACGTATTTTGAACTAGTTTAGTAGTTATTAGGGATGCTGCTGTGAATACTTTGATTGATTTTAATATCATTGAGAATATATTTTATTGTATTAACATTAATCAGAAAATGGAAGTATAGAAACAAGACATTTCACTTGTAATTATAAAGCCTTCAGGCTTGAAAATACATAAAGATAAATACAACGAAATTATAAAAACCGGAATGGACAATTTTAAACTAAAAATATCAAATTAGTGGAACTTAATACTGATAATATCACCGATATCAAAATATCACAATAATAGAAGTATTTGTAACCTTGATAATTATGTAGGTAAATGGCAGAATTATATCATAAGTAGAAACAATTCAGCAGAATATAATGTGGTTTCGGACTCCATTCTTCCCTTTTTTATTTTATCAACGACTACACAAAGAAACAGTCAGTAAGAAACGGCTTACACTATTTTCAAAAACTAAAAACTATCCTATTTACACATTCCATAAAAAACAAATTTGACAGTTCAAGATAAAAACGTTGCCATCGCGCATGTATTTTAATTTCAGAACTGTAGATACTCGCTATCAAGCAAGAATCGTTTGAACGGTAATTTTACTGGTCCACAAACGGGATGGAACAGAGAACTGATAGTAATCGAGAGTTTTGAACCAGTAATTTCAGGTGGATGGAACGATTTTTTTCAACTGAGCATGTGTATTAGTAGAGGAAAGTCACCAAATATGGAATACCATTTTGTTTTTGGGATATAAAAAAAACTTCATATAAATTAAATTAGTTTAATGTTTTTACTAATCAGTCATACATTTATATGTAGTAATAATCAACAGCCTTTAATCAAATATATTAGTTATCAAATTAAAATCTAACACAAAAAACAAAATCACAAATGAGTAACCAAATATGGAATAGGTATCCATATATGGAATATAAGCATAAATTAACATAACAATAACAAAAATGGACATTAATATCTTTGAGATCAATTGAATAAATATAATATATTGTGATAAATGAAAGAAGTTACATAATTACTTGCAAAAGTCACAGATCCAAGTATCACACTCTGGACCAGCACAATCATAATGTGCCCAGAGCCCACACATAAAGCATTTAATTCAATATTCCATAATTAGACACCGACGACTGTCCATATTTGGATTTTTATACTAGTTCAAACTCTTCTAAATATTTTTTAAAGTCACAATATTTTAATGACAAAAGATCACAAAATGGTGGAATAAACATAATACCGATATACTAAATAGTATAACACTTACGTAAACAAACATAACAGCTGGTAATACTCGTTTATTACTTACCTTTAAATTTTTCTGCACGACAACAAAACAAAACACGCCTGCCACACGTGAAGCATTCGCGCTACTGACTCGATGGTGTGGGTGCGATAGTTAGTAGACCGAATGAAACAGAAGATGGTCGAGTGCTGCGTTTCATACTTATATTCTTACTATTCCATATTTGGTGACTTTCCTCTAATATTACTGTAAATGGTGGTTGGAACGAGCCTATTATTCCACTATGTCTGATTCAGTGGTATTAATGATTTGAAATTCTGCCGCTTTCATTATTATGACCCATCTGATTAAGTATAAAAAAGAGGAATCAGTCAAGAAAAACAGACACTATTGAATTAAACATTTATATCAAAATAATCTCCTCCCGAGCGTAATTTTTGTTTTGTTTTTATTGTGCCGAACGCTACATTCAACGTACCTACAACGTAGTTTTTTACTAATGTGGACGCGGCTTTACGTTTGATGCTACGTGCTTGACATATGACATATACACTTCTTGTTCAATCAACTCAATCCTCTTTCCATATAGCACGGCACTGTTATTGGAATCTGCGACTTTCGCCTTGTGTATTACTATCCTTGTCATGGAATGAAAGGATTGAAGTTGGTATGTATACTGGGTTATTCTACTCTGTTCAATGATAGAAGAACCAAGCTGCTGCTTTTATATGGGCACAGTATATCAAGTTTAAATATCCGTGCCTATATGCTCAACTTTTTTGCTGGTTCAATTTTATGTAAGAGCGATAGTAACTTGGCTAGATTCCTAGTGCCTGTTCTATACTGTATTTAGAATGTGCTGTTTTTTGTAAAAAGTATGCCAGTCCTTCTCCCATTCCAATTATTTGAAAAAAAGTATAATATTGTATCATTTCCATAACAATTCTCGTCGCGAAATAATTTTTGTAGTTGTAACTCGTTCCGAAAGTATCTGATAACATCTTGAATACCTTTAAAAAGAATCCTTTTGAATTATTGCACAGCGATGCCGAAACACTACTTTCAATATTCATTAAAACCATGAGCATATAAAACGTAATGACATTTTCAACGACCAAGCCCAACATCTTCATATTTTCAGAAGTTCTCTGCTTTTATAAGATTTTCTGTTTAAAATTCAACCGCATATTATGAATAAATTTCGCCTAAGAATGCTGCATTTCCCTTAGAACTCGAATAGTGAAAAGAATCTCGTAAAGTGCAATACATCTTTGCATCACATAGTTAAGACTGGAAGGGTTGTGAGTGGTCTTGAGGGGATGCAGGGGGTGAGGTTCCTCGAGTGGAAAATGTGATTTCTTCATCTAACGCTTCGGCGCACAAAAAATATAATTGTCGGCTTTCTTCCTACCAGGACGAGTCAAAAAATTTTGTTAAATCTCAAGAAAAATGCAACAAAACATTTTTTTACATTTTCCAGATGGAGAAGATTGAAGTGGGAAGGAAATCTCCACAATGCAGAAGCAGGCAAATGATATATGGTCAATCTGTCCCCTTCCATAGTACTTCTCCATCAGTTCTTTTTCCTTCGAAGGGTACCTGGGTAATGGAATATAGTTACTGTATCTCTGTAACTGTACCTATCTGTAGAATAGGGAGGGTGAGTGTAGATCCAGGTGACCACACGGGGTGGCAGACCCCATGTGCATACCACTGTCCTCCAACACTGCTCATAAGCCACATATGCTCTTTTTGCTCTGGTGTGGATGAGAGTCCCATGTTAGTTTCCTGTCGAGGGTTATACC
Source organism: Galerucella pusilla (assembly GCA_910591695.1). Classification (NCBI taxonomy): domain Eukaryota; kingdom Metazoa; phylum Arthropoda; class Insecta; order Coleoptera; family Chrysomelidae; genus Galerucella; species Galerucella pusilla. The sequence goes on along the minus strand of CAJUYI010000685.1, from coordinate 60,230 downwards.
AAGGTATTTCACCTCTTCCGAAAAATTTAGTTTGCTTTTGAAGATTTCGGGAGGTTTTGAACCCGATAAACTTCTTTTCCTGGTGAAAAGGACCATCTCAGTCTTTCTGGGATTGATCGATAGTGAGTGTTCCTTATGTTCCTTATGTTCCAATTAATTTAAGCCCACCCTGCGCTCTATCGCACAGTGTGTTCACAAATTTGACAGTCTGCAAGATAACTATGTCATCTGCGTATGCAATTGTGTAGAATCCATTGTTGTTGAAGTGATAAATCAGGGTGCCTAGGACTATGTTCCACAGGAGGGGTGATAAGACTCCTCTTTATGGACATCCCCTCATGACCAGCTCTCTTACTGTGATGTCTTCTACATTGATACCTATTGCTCTACTAGAGAGCATCTTGAGTATCCATTCTCCTACTACCAGAGGTACATTCCTGGAGTTGAGTTGCTGGGTAATTGTTTGGAAGGTTGTTTTATCAAACGCTTCCTCGCTATCTATGACGTGGTGGATTCTTTGTTGTCCAATGATCTTTCGATTCTGGCAACCACTTGGTGAAGAGCTTAATCAGTGGACCTTCCCGGAGTATATGCATGCTGATTTGGATGAAGTGGGTTGTGAACTAGCATTTCATCTCTTATATACCGCTCGCATAACCTCTCCATTGTTTTTAAAAAGAACGATGTGAGACTAATTGGCCGGAATGCTTTTGGTAAGGTGTAGTCCATCCTACCTGGTTTGGGTATAAATACCAGTCGTACTTCTCTCCACTTAGTAGTTACTGTATTGGATGGGGAAGCACTTAAAATGAGGATGCCTTGCTGCGGGGAAAAATTTTAAACTCCTCCAAAAGTGCATCCACTTTTATTTATCTTCCGTTAAATCTTCCTTTTCTTCCTATTTATTGATTTTATTTAATTATTGTGAGAAGCTTTCAGGTATTGAGGGCCGCAACAATTAGTTTGTTATTAATCGCGTTAAAAACTTTTTGTATGATCCTGGTATCGACGACGACTACCGAACTGGTCATCTGTAAATACGGCGATGTATTTAGTGTCTTGTGGAGCTTTTAATCATATCTCCTCGAATAATTCAGTGAATGCGGGATGAACGGTTACAAGGTTTTTCAGTAAAGGGAAAGCCCTAACAAGATGCAGGAAAAGGATTGAGTTTCATTTAAGCGTCCGCTCTCATATTCTCAGTTCTTAAGAAATTCATTTATACGTACATTAATGGATCTTTGGGAGGTGGGAAAATAGTTTTAAGAGAAATTAAATCGAAAATTTTTAATGCGGTCATTTTTAGCTGTAACATTTTTAACAGATTTCGATATATATGTGTTTTGTTTTTTGGAAAAATTTGATGAGAGAAAAAATACTAATAGCTCGAGCTATAGTACATTGGAGAAAATTTTACATTTATTTTATAAATTAATTTTGAATGAATATTTACAAGAAATTGGGAAAAAATTGCAAAATTTTGTATAAGTATAAAACGTTTATGTTGGTAATATTCGAAAATTATAATCATAGGATGAGGATGGAGCGTTCGTCTCAAGATAAAAGACACATTATCAAGCTCATTCAAGAAATCACTTCCTTTCTCCCCATCTGGTTAAGATAATTTGTTCCAAAAACGTATCACTCTGTTTTTGGTTGATAAATCTTTCAAGAAATGTGTCGGTACCACTTGCGATAAAGACAACTGACCGAGAGGACGTTAGATTAAAATAAATCGAACTAATTGGCAAACAAAGCCCTAAGGAAATTGTTATTATGCATGCATGTAGGAGTAGATTTGTAAACTTCCTTATTTCCGACTACTCTTCCGGTTATGGACTACTTAAGGCCGATTTTAAAGTATAAAGTACAGGAAATTTTAAAAAAGGTGGATCGCAAAATGGGTTTCAATCAAAGTATAAGTCTATGGTTTCAATTTTCCTACTAACCTTCAGACTAGGCATATGGTCACATATTTGAAATAAAAGTGAGTTTATTTGGAAACTATTTTATCGAAAGATTTGAATTTAATTATAAAAAAATATTGACAAAAAAATACACACTTAAAAATGGTCAATATATACGATTATATAAAATTCACAAATATTTTAAGCCCCGGTTATTTCTTATTTTAGAAACATTGATACTTTCATTAAATAAAGCAAGCAAAAGCGAGAAAATTCCAGAAATATGGGAAATAGCCTCAGTTACGTCTATATGCAAGAAGGGAGACCAAAATCAATGTCACGGTTATACACTGTAGGTATCCTCGTAAGCTCGCACCATATGGGTAACTTTTTTATTCTTAGTTTCAGAAAAAAAACTTATTCCTTATAAAATGTTCTGCATGTTTCAAAACCTAAAATAAAATCATCAAATATCAATTTTTCTCAGTATTTTACGAGGTTTGTCAGAAAATATGAATTTTACTCAAGTGTAAAGTACCTTTAAATTTGACAATATCGAAAAATCTTATCGAATAAAGTTGATCAGAACTGACAACTACGTTCAAATGTGCAATTGCATCCATTTACATTAAAAGAGTAGGCTTTGTTCATGTTTAATATTGTTTCTATTTTTTTAATAACAATACCATATTTGCGTAAAACACTGATGCGTTCTGACAGTTACTCTCAAACATTTGTAGCTGTCAAACATTCATTAGTTCGTCTGAGTATCCTATATTACACGTAAAATCTGCATTGTTATTGTATTTAGAAATACGTTTAAAAATATAATACATTTTTCCCATATAAATGTATAAGATCGTATATTTGAACAAAGTTTTCAATTCTGATCTACTTTTATCTATAACATTTTTCGATATTGTCAAATTTAAAGGTACTTTACTCTTGAGTAAGTGCATATTTTTTGAGAAACCTCGTATAATACTGAAAAAAAATTATATCTGATAATTGTATTTCAGATTTTAGAACATGCAGAACTTTTTTTAGGAATAAGTTATTTTCCTGAGATTGAAAATAAAAAAGTTTCCCATATGGTGCGAACTTAAATGGACACAGTGTATCAGGGGCGCATATACGGGGGTTGGTAACGGGGGTTATTACCCCCCGGGAATAAAGATCAACTGCAGTGACTTTTTGTTCGATCCGGCAGCAGCGTTTTTTTACTTTCGACGACTGAGCGCCACTAGCTATAAGGACAAGGAACCAGTTTTTTTTTTGTCACTGACACAATACTTTTCATCACAAAATTTTTCAAAGTCTTACTTAAATATTGCCTCTACCCCCAGACTCAAACTCTGGATGCGCCACTGCAGGTATATGATTGAAACCACATCTGAGGGTAGCTTTCATAGATCTAGAGAAGGTATTTGATCCACAGAATGAGTAACAGGAAGCAGGTAATTGGGCAGGTATTTGGGCAAAAACACAAATGAAAAATTGAAAAGGGAGGCTAAGACAGACATGAAGCAAAATGGGAAGAAGCGAAAACATTATCAAAAAAGAAAAGCATGGAAAAATTCTATTTATACAGGATGAAATGTAAATCCAACACCTATAAGTTCTCATGCACACTCTTTCTAAACAAAAGTCACTGCAGAAGACATAAGAGAGAAGCAAGGTCGTCAGAAAATCTTTAAAATTGTTAAGCTCCAGGGACGTATATAAGGGGGGGGGGGATTGAGGGTTCAAACCCCTCCCCATAGAGAATACAATAAAGGTACAATCATTTTTTATTAGCATACTGCCGCAATATGGGTATTCATCGGGATGTGGCAATACAACAATTGTGAATAATTTAGCTGAAGAGGTTAAATTTACTTTTGTGAGATTGATTTTCTGTTTTAATATAAGCTTCAATTTTTGATCATCTATCACTTTTTAAAATAGGTGCTCCCAAATTAATATACAGGTAACATCTCGGCTGGTATGGGAATGCGGCGAAGAACTTAGAAGACTAGCGATCCGGAATAGTGTAACACTAGAGTGGGTCCCAGGTCACAAAGGAATCGCTGACGAACTTGCAAGAGCAGGATCGTCAACACGGTCAATGAACGGACCCGAACCATCTGTGGGCATCCCCAGATGCTCCACTAGGTCATGGTTAAAAGGGTGGGTAAAAGAACAATCCATAAAACTCTGGAAGAATACGCCCAGGCAAACACATGGGAAGAACTATATAAAAGAACCATTAGAAAAAGTAGCCAAAGAACTGCTCTCAATGAGCAGGAACAAACTACGCACCATAACGGGGCTTCTTATGGGAGACTTTCCCACAAAGGAGCACCTGAACAAAAAAGAGCTGTATAACAGAAACCTCACATGCAGGAGATGCAAAAAGGACACTGAAACAGCTCTGCAGATATTATGCAACTGTAAGAAGCTGGAGCACGGGAGGCAAAAACTGAATGGAAGACCCCAATAACTTCAGAACCAACCATTAAAGAACCTGTATGAGCTAATACAGGCAACGGATTGGCTGAATAGGCTGTAGTCAGAATGTTAGGAGAATCCACAATAAGCACAATAGGCTGAGGTGGTGCAGGCGAAGGGACGGCTTCTTTAGAAAAAATATATACATGGTTATAACCATTTCAGCGGAAGGGGGCAAAACGAAAAACGATGCTTAAAAATACTTTAAGATGTAGCCAAGTCGAACAAATAATTAAAAAAAAAACTCAACATTATTTCTTGAACTTAAAAAATTGCTTTAGGTCGTGGCACTCGATTTTTTTTGCTTTAGGCGGCGCCTTCAATAAAGCTTCGCCCTTCGAAACCTATCAGATGAAAAAAACCAAAACCCTTCCTATGTAAAAGCTATAGCTACGTGACTGGTAAGCTCAATATACAAATGTTTTCCTTGCTTCAGTAAACTATTATTTCGTGACGTAGAATGCTATTTTTGAAATATTAAAAATAAACATAGATATAAATGTATTCTTATTATTTTATGGTTATAATTCATTCATAATATTTGCCAAGAAAAGCTAGATATTGTGAAATGCATGGTTCATTTTGTCAATTTAAACTAACAATGGAACTTGATTCATATTTCTCCCTGTATATAAGTGGAAAATGAGAGCAGACCTTTTATATTCCCATTTCAATACGAGGTAGGAGTGTGTATAGTTCCTCATGACTCAACCTGTAAGTTGATGAAAATATTAATATTTTGGTTTGACAGAGAAGAATGTCACAGAGAAAAGTTTCTTTGTTAAAACTGAGTGAAAAATGTGTATATATAAGAAGACAAGATGTACCTACGCATGGGTGAATTCAATATCACAAAGGACACAATTTTTAATACCAGCTCTGTCGAGTCTTACTTAGTTACTAACCTAAAAGTTCATATTCCACTGTCTATATATCTTTGGTACAAGAATAAAAGTGTATAAAAATAACCAATACGGTTTATCCTTGATCAATCAAAATTTTCCAAGTAAACAGATGCCCATAATCCCGTTAATAATATTTTCATAACCCTTTGAAGGAACTAAAGAAGCGATTCTATATGTACATTATGGTAAAAGGATATTGGGTGGAAAACCTTTTTTTTCCAAAAGAGGGTAATAAAAATAGAGGTTTCTTTTATACCGGGATTAACTATAAAAATTCTTATCGTTACTGTAAACGTAAATTCGAAATTGCAACAAGCTATAACAACCAAAATATAATAAACATGAAAAGGTTTAGGACATTTCTTTTTAAAAGTCATTCTTCTCCCTTCCATATCAGATTATAAAAATCGTCATAAAAAAGACACCTCGATACAATAAAAAAATATCGTTTTCGAGATGTATATACGACACCTACTTGATGTTTGTTCTTTAGTAGTGGTCGTATAAAATGTTTTAAATTGACTTGGAAGTTAGTGCACAAGAAATACAGACTATATTTTCGTTTAACACTAGGCATTTCACACTTTATCACTTTTGTAACGAGCTGCTTTGATGTAGTGTGTGTTATGAGAACGTCGTTTATGACTGTATACTTGGCGTTTTCTTACACATGGGAAAACCGGAAAATTATTAAGAAAAAATAAATAATATTTTTTTTAATTGAGAATTACGTGTTTTATTTTTGGGTTCGTTATTTTTAACCAAGTAGCCAGCTCTATAATTTTTATTAATTCTCAAAGTTATCTGTGAGATTTTGTAAGGTGAAATGTAGATATTATTATATCTAAGTATAGTTTGTCTCAAAGTTTATCGTTTTAGCTTTTGCCGGAAATCATAGAATTAATGGGCTAATTGCAATAAATCATACGACCAATAGCTGCTGTAGAAGAGATCGCCAGTGGTGGACTATTTAAAAAGGATCAAATTCTCAAATAAATATCTTTTTTTGTATTTTTATCATACATCCTTCATTTTTATTCAATATAAAGACCATTTCCCTGAACTTTTTTTCTTTTTCCTCCTAAATGGGAGATTATTAAATACTATCAAGTTAAATAAGCTTCAACCATGCCCCTCCCTTGCCTTGTCACTTGACTGTTGTTGGGTTTCATTTCAGTTAAAATTCCTTCAAGGTCGTAAATGGTCGTTTTTATATTATTGCCGTCAAAAGCGAAGACACTATGAGGCAAACAATACTGTGTTTATGTTACACTGGGCCTAAAATTTGGTAATAAGAGACGGGCTGGAGAATATAATTGAGGTTAAGAGGACCACAATACATCTGGAAAGGTCGCTGTGGCATTGGTCGATAAGCCACCTCAATCAAATCTTATCTGTTATTTACTATGACACAAAAAAGTGGTTGAGAAAGCTAGAGATTTTTTTTACAATAGTTACGATTTTTATCTAGAGCTCATAATTCATCAATCTGGAAGAAATTTCCCATAATCATTCTTAAAGGACAATTTTTTCCATAATTTTACGTTATCTGCACCATACTGTAAACTTTAATGCGAAATAGGTCCAATGGTTGATGATGCAATTGTTTTTCATGTTTGGCTGTCGTTACTTCTGCTTTAAACGTCAAATTAGGGTCTTTGTGGAGAGTAATTCAGCTCAAAAATAACTCAATGAAGCATTTTAGCCCAAGTAATTAATAAGAGCAAAGAGCAAAGAAACTTCTGGTGGGCTACAGAAATCTGGAACCAACCTACATAACAGAATGTGCCTTCGCAGGCGATCTAATGATATGTGCCAAGAATCAAACGGACCTGCAAAACTATTTAAATCTATAGTATGAAGCACTGAAGAAATACAACCTAAAAATTAATGCGAATAAAA
>CAJUYI010000685.1:0-48026 GCA_910591695.1 Galerucella pusilla | reverse complement strand
GAAAAAAATAGGAAGTAGGATGATAACACAAAACGTCAGGATCTGAATTTAAGAGTTATAACCAAATAAGTGAGGTTATGGTACAAGAATTGAACCGGACGAGCCGAAGTAAAGGAAAGGAAAACATCTTCTCTGAGTGGTATAAATGCCTAAAGGGTTATACATATATAGTTACAATTTGTTACAGTAAAAAACCGTAACTAAACTGTTGGCATGCTTCCGGTCGCACTCATAAAGTGTGCCACTAATTAGACAGGGATGTTTCCAACCGTAACTTCCAAATTGATTAGAAAAAATGATGAAACTTCATTTAACCCGTCTCAACGCATTAAAAAATATATCAATTACATACCTTCCGACTTTTTAAAATCAACTTCCTTCCGTTCAACTCAAGACAATCATCTGCGAGTTTAGGTACACCAAAAAAAATGTTTGGTTCGATAGTGCTTAAACTTTATAGACTTCACATTCTCTTGATTTGATGCAATGTGATTATTTTTTATATTTATATGACAGTTACCTTGAAATTTTCATATTTTGGAGATCAGAATAAGTGTTTTTGAATAAAGTGCGTTTTCAAGGAAGCCTACCATCTGCTGATAATATTTTGAAATTCATTAGTTAATAGCCTTAAGCCACGTCCACACCGAAAGCAACACATAGGAACATTATGTTCATGTTGCTTGTTCCTGGAACTTGTTTCTGAATGTTGCCAAAAGTTTATTCAAGTTCCTCGTTGTTAACTGTTGCAGCAACAAAAGTTCCTATAAGATGGTAGTTTCCATGTTTAGCGGCAAAGATCAAAGGAGATATAGAGACATTGGTAGACATTTTTTGTTTCTCAACGGTATTTTTATCAGTGTGGACATGTTGATGCTTGTTCCTCACTCGAAACTGGTGTCGTGAAGCCGACGCGTCGTTGCCGAAAATATCGCTCAACTTGATTTAGTTTATCAATAATAAAAACATTACAATAAAAAACATGCCGTTCAAATGGACACCAGAAAATATAATATGTTTAATTGAATAATAGCGAAATGCCGAGTCCACGGGATAACATGTATAAAGACCGTTACAAAAAACAGGATTTGTGGATGTAGGTCTAGTCCAACATTTACAGACTCGTTTTTTCTGTTTTTGTACAATAATTACAATTGCAGCTGCTGCAGCCTGTAAATCTTCGTCGCACTACATTGTTTAGAAACTAGGATCACACACTGCACTGGTGTAGACAAAACATTTCCTGTTGCAGCAACACAACGAAACATTCTCAAGAATGAGTTATTTGGGTGTAGACAGAATGTTGTTGTTTCTGTTTCCATAAACATCCAAGCATAAACAACCAGCAATAAAATGTTCCCCTCTGTTTCTTTGGTGCGGACATAGCTTAAGAGTCTTTTAATGTCTTTGTTGATATATGTATGTATATTGGAGTGACATTCAGTGAGACATGAAAGATCTATGGTGCCGCTTACTTTTACTTAGTTCCTGAGGAAAGGCTCAGAAACTTGTAGCTTATCATATCTGCATGCTTCAACTTGGTTGAATGTTTCTTTTCTATCCAATATACTGAATCGCTGTGCAAATCGCAAGTATGTGGATGGAGGTTTCTTCTGCATTCCCACATAATGTACATTCTTTTTGCTCCACTATTTTGAACTCTCCAGGTAACACTTCAGGCAACAATGTCCCGCTAGGACAGTTTCACTTTGACTCATGCATTCACTTGGTCTTAGCAGCCAGCAGAATGTTTGATTGACTAAAAACTACTGGATCTTTCCAATCTTAATTATATTCTCCTTTTTCGGGGGATTTCGGCCCCCAAAAGGGTGTTTGATTCGACCTCTTAGCTAATCAATCTGCTATCGTTTCCATATATTTCCTTCTGTCCTGGAATCCACACTATTGCTCTCGCCGAGTTTGCCGAGGCATTCTCACACCATTTTGATATTGATAGTTTCCAAATGATTTTTTTAAATATTTTTTATTTATTTCTATATTTTACATTTCAAAGAAATAATATGTATGGGTAGAACAATCTAATATCAAATTATTTCCAATAACTGCTTCACTCTTTCCATTTCCAAACAGTGTTTAAATTAAAATTAGATGAACATTGTGTTTTATGTGTGTAGAAATTTAAAAAAAACCACTAGAAATTAGTAGGTTCTGATGAACTACCGGAAGGTTAAGTGACGTCACGAGGTGTGATTGTCCACCGGAGATGGGCCTATTGATTGTTGAGTTTCCTCTTCCGTTTTTGTTATTCTACCTTTGATTAAGGATCGGCAACGTAAAAATTGATACATGATGGTGATGCTGCCGCTAGGCAAACTAAAATAGGTCTAATGACCAATCGGATTCGATTTTCATCTACGTGGATTATTTGACGTTACAAATTTGAAATATTGTTGTGGACGATCTGTCATTCAATTTCAAGACGTAAACTTCCCATAAACATAACATCATATATTTTGTCGTTTTTGAGATATAAGGTGTTTTGTAATAAACGAGCTCTGACTGTCAGTGAAAGTTATTTCGACCTTAGTTTTTCCCCCCTTAGTGACGCTACTGGTTTTCAAAGCGAATAAGAAAAAAAAATTTCTTCATAATTTTGACAATAACAATTATAATTTTGTCATACTTCCAGATTGAATGAAGTTCGGTTGAAATCAATTAACGATATTCATCTTCCAATAGGGCATGTCCACGATAGTTGACAGTTGGCAATACCCCTGAGGAAAATCAATAAACAATAGACACGATCAAAAATTATCAAACAACTAACCTATATTATATATTATTAAATATGCAATTAAAATAACTTCAAAAATACTTTGAAGCAAAACCGACTAAGCTCAAACAAGATGTATCATTATGAATCACCATAACCTCACTATTAAGTACCACGTGTTCTGAACACTTTGTTAAATGTTTTTCCTCAGGGGTGTTGTCAAAATAGCTTGTGACGTCATGTGGACATGCTCTATACATAACCACCGTAATTTTTTTATTTACTCTGGAAGTATGCTAGACCAAAGAGCCCTATTCGAACCCGTTATTTGGGACTCTCTGGTAGTGAAAACAAATGTACGAACATAGAGATTCGTCCTTTTTTCTTTGTTGTTTCAACGCCATGCGCATTAAATTTCATAAAATCTGTTTCTACTTAATACAGTATAAATATTTGATGATAAAATCGTATTTTTAGGTCATATACGAATAGAGGAAGCAGCCTGAGATTGAGCTTTGTAATCACGATTTATTCAAATTGAAGGTCGATTTCGATAAAATTGTCTAACTACATAGTCGAACTAATGATCATATGAATATTAACAAACATTGTTTCCATTTCTTATAGTTCAATCATGGCTTTTGCGTACTCTCAAAAATAATGACTATGTATGGTAATAAGCTGATGCATTCGCTTAAAAATAACGTCATTTTTTTTTTTCTATAAAAACTTAATGGAAATGCAGGACATTTTTTCCCTAGATTACACGTTTTAAAGACGTGGCATACAAGAAAATTACACGAGTTAAAAAGGACCCTATAAAAGATACGATTTAAGTGAAATGTGGGTGAAATGACAGGTTTTGAGACTACCTATTTGCTTTTTTGTTACTTTTATTCATTTAAGGAATGGTAGAAACCTACAATTTCACGCACGAAAGCTCGAAATGTTTTTCAATAATGGTTTTTCTTTTTCTTACTTTGGCAGAAAATTTCCTTTTTGACCTCGAATTCAATGGACTTAGATATTTAGGAATAAATAAATTTTGATGTTATATACATAAGCAATAATCTATGTCTAAAATTAACTCTTTTTTTTAGTAAATTCTTTTTTACCTTTTGAAAGTTAAACCCTGCTCATTTGTTATCTAGAAACCTAAAAATGTTTTCACCTCTTGGAGCTGTTCTCGAAAGGATTTAAAAAAGATTCATGTTGGAAAAATTGGAAAATTTTGATTTCTCGCTTGTATATTAACAATTGAAGGTATTGAGTAATAAAAAATGTAAACAATGCAATGGTACACATAAAACTTCATACGTCCCACTTATTTTACTTTTTTTAAGAATAACATGAATTTTTGCATTAGTCCCATATTTTTGTAAAATTTACTACTGCCACTGCTATTTTAAAAGTCTCGTCTCGAATCTCACTCGAGAGTCTCGCAAATATTAATTAATCATTTTAATTATCGAAGAGCAGCAAACCCTTACACTTCAATTGAATGTAGAAGACTGTCACTATAGTTATGACCCTGATGCTGATGATGAAAACAGTGACGAAAATGACATAGAAAATCAAATTGAAGAAATTGCTGACAAATCTAACGCAGTTTGCAAAATAACGTCTGTTTTTTCAAAAATCAAACGTTTTAAATAAGATTTAGATGTGCCTCTGAAGCCTCTCTGGAGAAGCAAGTAATCTAACTCTTGTGTTAGATGTACAGATCTACCAAAAATTCGCAGTAACAGAAAATTAATGAGCAACACTTGAAGAAGTAGATAAATTATTGATAGACGTTAAAATTATAGCAAACAAAATACAAGGGGAAACATATGTCACACCTTGCCAATCGTTATTGGATCATTCAATCTGTTAATTTACAAACTAGAAAGTAAAATTCTTGAATGGGACCTTAAAGCCAACCGAAACAAAGTGGATGAATTGCTTATAATGGGTTTTCAGGCAGGCCTTGATAAAATTCTAAGACACTGCCAAAAAAATAATTTAATATAATATACCGTAGTCTCAATTTTTGATCCTCGGCATAAATCAGAAACAATTGGCGCTACTTCCTGTGGTAAAGAGTTAGATTATTAGGTTTTTGTTGATTGAATTGAAAATTATATCTGATTTTATTTGTATATTCCATTTATACGAAAAATTTGCGAGATGAGACTTTGATTGTATTGCGAGACGAGACTCGAGACCAGACATTCCACCTTTCTTGCGTGACAAGATGATATTCCAAGACCTCGTCTCGTCTCGTGGGCATCACTACCACCAAATGATTCCAGAGTCAGTCCATTAGCCATGGTTTTTGGAAAACCATCAAGGTTTAATAATGCAAAAAAATGAAAAGCAAAAAAATGAAAAACAAAAAAACAATTTTTCGATGAAAATAATCAAATTTTATTAATAATTGAAACTTTAGCAAAATAAACCATAAATATCAAAACATATCTCTTTCTCATGACTCCCCCTGTACATCTACTATTTCCACAGCATTAATAAATTAAAATTTTCTTTTCCATGTATTTATGTTTTTGTTGGTGTTACATCCCTTCGAACGCACCAACACTCGTAATAAATTGCCACCCTGTTGACTACAGGTGAGAGATATATAATTTAATTACTAAAAGCCAAGGCTCCGTTGTGGCATATGGTTCTTCGGAAGATAGACTTCCTGTAAATCGCGAGAGTATGAGTATTTCCTGTCCGTCATGCGAGGTGAACACTAGATATTGTTCCCATAGGTAATTCGGTTTGTTGATACACTCTTAATTATTAAGAAAAAACTATCAGGTGGTGCTTTATGGGGTGAGTGTCGAGCTATGTACACTGCAGATGTACGATATAATTTGTTTTATATTCCGAAAAGGGGAGATAAATTAGTTCAGAATAAAGGAAATAATCAACAAATTCCACAACAAAAAATTCAGAAACATCAAGATTCACATCACCAGGAGTATTTTTTAGAAATATTGATGTAAATAATTTGCCCTGTTTTTGATGAAAATCTATGGAGATATCAAGAATTCGAAAAAATCAGCAGCAGTGACAAAAAAAACATTCAAAAACTGTCAAAACTCTGATATTTAGTGGTTTAAAATATAGTACTTACCATTAAATTTCATTTAAATTTTGGGAAATGCAGAAAATGAATACTCACTTTTTGCAAGAAGTGTACAGAATTTTTTTTTAATAATAGTCTATGGGCGAGCTGTATCAAACACTTAATCCCGGTTTAATGATAACCGATGTTTAGACTGTGGCTGATTGATGTATTTATTATCCACATTTCGTCAGTCTAAACATCAGTCATCATTAAACCGAGTTTAGGTGTTTTGTACAACTCGCCCTATGCAATTTATTGATAAAACATGCCAAATACGGTCCTGTCATGTCTGACTTTATACACTGAATCATCATTTTACAAACTTTTATCACGATAGATCACAGAATATATTTTTTTCTTGGCGATCTTATTTTTTAACACTAATATTTTTCACTTAAAACACTTTTTTTCTCTAACAATTTACTTAAAACCTTAAAAGTTCCGCCTAAGTATAATTTCTTGAAAACAATTTCAATACACAGAAGGCACTTACCCTATATAATAACTTCGACCGCGTGGTATCCTGTCTTTGTCAAACTGTAGTAGTGATTATCGCCTTATTTCATTCCCTAGCTTCCTCATTATCCACTTCCTTTACACTGATTCCTCTCAACAAGGGTTTACTTTGATTTGTTCCTTTCTCATACGTATAAATCAGGATATTGCATAATTATTCTTACGATTACATAATTACATCTTCAGAATAAATTTTTGATTATTGTAGAAAATACGTATGGAGTTGATTGAGAGTTAAGAATGTGTTTGCAAAATGATATTTGGTTCATGTTTCCGAAATACGAGACTAGTGTTTTGAGGAATTAAAAATTATTCAAAATAAATAGAAAATATTAAAGTATTTTTTGGATAATTTTGTGAATTAATAAGAATTTTTTGCTCAAATAATATTTTCCAGCCAAATACCTCAAAAAAATACGCAAACTATAGGTAGAATCATGAATTTTGAGGTAAAATTAATGATAAAATATGCAGTTTTGTGTTTAAAAAAAAATTTAAACCGTTTACTTTAATAAAAACATGTTCAGTCTTCTTATACGAGTAATACCTGCCATCCCTCTTATAAGTGAATATCAAAAGAAGACCTTGCGCTTCTTCTATTGCCCTTCTGGTTCCTTTGAATTTTCTACAATTGTATTCACAACTTTGCAGGTATATCACAAGGTGTAAACAGGACCGGCCAATAGTGCCGATAAAAATTTTTAGTGCATTTATAATACAGCAGAAATAAAAATGGATTGTAGTACATTTACCTCATATAATTAATATTTTGTATTAGGGCTTGTTTTTAAATTGTCTAGATACAATAAACAGCTATAAGCTAAGATATTTACTGCTTTTCTGCAGCTCCAGTACGGTTCTGCGAGAAGGTGAAAGAAACCAATAAGGGCAAAAGAGAAGTTACTTTAAGATTTGACCTTGTACTGGTCTCGTGAGAATATTTTTCTTGTAATAAGTAAAATACGTTATGAGTTTTAATACGAGTACCATACTAAGGCCCAGCCGACAGCCTGACGTTCTTTGAACCCAATTCTTCCATCACCCATTATGTCGTTTTGACTTTTTGGATGAATTTGGGAAAGCACAAAAACCAAAAATATTCAAACAGCTTTATCTTTATTTATAATTTATATGACGTGACCTTGTTAGCTGGGGGAGTTTATGTTTTTTATGTTTCTTATTATTGTGAGATATATCAGGTAGGTACCTTCAAATTTTGCAAATGAATATTGGAAGCTTATATAGAGAGATCAGCACTGAAATCTGTAGCTTGCCTTGAGATCAGATCTAGACTGCCTTCAAAAATTCTGGCAAACCACAATAAAGATACTTAGGGGCACAAGAGTATAGTTGTGGGCAATGAAACCTCAGACACTCTTCCTTTAGCAGCACAAAAAACATAAAGACTGCCTCTGGTGGTGGCGATCTAACCAAACAATGTTCAAACTTATGGTTTATGATTCTTTATGGTTTTCTGTCTATGGACTGAACTAATAAATTTGTGATAACCACATTTCAAGCAACCTATTTCCAATGATAATCTAATAAAAAACGTACAATAGGTTTCCACTTAAACTATAGAGCGGGGTTTAGTCACATTTTCGACACTGTCTTCGGTAAAAGCAGTGTAGTCTGTAGCAATCTATTATTTCCTACTCGTAGTAACGCCACTGTCACGTTACTTATATTCAGCAAACTCCTTTTCTTATTATAATCATGTTCTCTGTTTTCTTTTGCTTGGTTGCCAAATTGTACCATATTTTAAATAATCGATGGAAATAGAAAAAAGTAAATAGTATCCGGTGTAGATATTTTGACTTTCACCACATTTTTATTGAAGGTTGTTGGAAGTATTCCGTATATTTTTGAAAGAAGTAAGATGTGTCTCTGTATATACACAACGCACAAAAGCACATATCCCCAGTGAACGTATATATCGATTCTACAGCAAGAAAGTAACGACATATTCAGATATTAATAAGCATGTCTGTGAGGCATACAGAGTACGTACTTGAGCAGTCTGGTCTTTTGTTTTTACCCTCTAAGATGTGATGTATTCAATGGGGGCGAAGCGAGGCAAATATACGCAAACTTACGAACCTCCCCAGTTTTTTTCTCTTATTTTAAGAATACGACTTCCAACACCTATTCTACAGTTCCATCACGCTTTTCTTAATTGATAGAGCAGCTCAAAATTCACCAAGAAAATTGTTAAAAACCTTTTATAATAGAATCTATAATTGCATCCTCAATAAACTACAATTTTCTCACATGACCGTTATAATACTTACAAAAAGAGTTATCTTCAACGTCATTAGTTATGTCTCCAGTTGATAGTTCCGTGTAGGGTGACTATCTGGTAAAGAGCCACCCCATCGTGTAGGACTATTGTAGTAATTTCGCTTCTTTACATGCACTTCTCAGTGCCATATGGTATTAAACTTTACGTACTTTACTTGAATTCTCACAATATTTCCAACCATCTGTTACAGAATAGATAAAATTGATGATTATAAAACAAAGCCGGTAATGTAAACAGTTACTTGGGGGGATCTCTAAAATATATTTACAATAAAAAAAGTTGGGTTTATAGTTGGTAAGTGGATGGAAATAGGTCTAGATGATCACTATTTGCGCTCATTTCAAGATAAAGAGTAGAAAAATATACTCAAAATAATAATAAAATTATACTCCTAGTTTTTAGTTAACTCCCTAATAAATCGTAACTAGGGGCAGAGTTTATCCTAATATTTTTTGTAACTACCCGCGGTTCGATGTTAATGGAGTACAGTGTAATTGGGGTACAGGGTACTTGCGCTTTGTGCTTACCTTCCTACAATTTGATGTTATTGGGGTACAGGGTACATGCGTTTTGTGCTTACATTCCTATTGTTTGGTGTTGTTGGGGTACAGGGTACTTGCGTCTTGTGCTCACCTGCCTTCGGTTTGATGTTATTGGGGTACAGGGTACTTGCGTTTTTAGCTTTCCTTTCTACGGTGTGATGTCATTAGAGGACGATACTTGGGTATTAATAAGCTTTTCTTCTTACGGTTTGATGTTATTGGTGTACAGGGTACTTGGGTTTTCAGCTTACCTTCCTACGGTTTGATGTTATTGGGATACAGGGTACTTTCGTTTTGAGCTCATCTTCCTACGGTTTGATGTTATTGGGGTACAGGGTACTTGAGTTGTGAGCATACCTTCCTTTAGTTTGATGTTATTGGGGTACAGGGTACTTGCGTTTTGTGCTTTCCTTTTTACGGTGTGATGTTATTGGGGTACAGTGCACTGGCGTTTTGAACTTACCTTCCTACGGTTTGATGTTATTGAGGTACAGGGCACTTGCGTTTTGAGCTTACCTTCCTACGGTTCTTAATTTTATTAGGCTACAGGGCACTTTCATAGTACCGAAACTGAAATCTGTAACTAACTAACATTTTCATATTGCAACTACCATTTTCGGTCTGACTACCCGTTATAATGAACTCTCACTTGGGGGGGGGCCTCTATCAACATAACCAAAGATTACAGAATAAAAATATAAGATGTATCACTCGTTCGAATTTATCGCGTAAAGCACCGAAGCCGCTGGTGACTCAGATGGTACAGTACGACGCTACGTCCTTACTTGCATTTGATTTGGCATATTATACGGGACGTCGCCCGTCGAGCGTTGTTATTTTAGAACGGTGTTTATTGGTTGTTCGTGTTTTATATTTATGTTGTAGGTATAGATTTTTTAAATTTATTAATTAATTGTTGAAATGAGCAAAAAGTCATATTAATATTTTCCTCTTTAATAGCAAAGCTTAAACACTAAATATTTTGTAATATTTGCTAATACAAAATTACGGATTTATTTCTATAATAAGGATATTATATAAACAAGTACATTAAGCAAGAAAACACGAAAATTCAATTCTATAGCTAACCAAAGTGGAATTGGTCAGTTCCTTTTGAACGAATTTACTGAATTTCCTTTTCATCATCCATGTAATCAATTTCCTTTCAAATATTATGCAAGTCACTATACCAGAGTATGTATATTTTTACTCTCAAATGTATATTGAAAGATTTGGAAGACAATAGATTAAATTCTACACATAAACCAAACTCCAAACTTTGTATTTTACAACATTTATAAAAAATTTTAATAAAGATATCCTGCAGCTGCTTCTCTTTTTACTGTTTTAACCCTGTCAATCCAAAAAATACGCGTTATTTAAAGATCAAAATTTAAGATTTAGTGGCCCTATTATTCTGGTGGCTAATGAGTATATTTAATTGAATTTGTGATAAATGTCTGCTAGATTATCAATAAGTATCACAAAATTACTAAGATGCTGGATAAAAACTGTGAATTGATTCATTTTAAAAATTCAAGTTTATTTCTTTCTTACCTTTTCAAATTCATATCTCGAACATTCCCCAAAATAATTAACATTTAAAAATAAACCTTTGTGATCGATGGAGAATCCTAGTACCTAATTTAAATATATATTTCTCTAATTACCCCTGTATAGCTTAAAATAAAATAAGCTTTTCGAACTTCTCTGGTATCTACCGGTCTCGTTATTGACAACAAAAGCGAGTCGTAAACATAATTTATGAAAGCGGCGTCCGTTTGGGACAGCAACTTGAATCAAACCGCCCTGAAGTGAAACATCTTATATTTTTATATTCTGTAATCTTTGACATAACAGACAAACTTTTCTTGCCCACGGTATCATTTTAAAAATTTTCATTGGATCTATATACTTATTTGTCAACAGTATTATTGTCAAAATTAATAAAAAAGAAAATACGGTCAAGAGCTTGAATGATATCGGTTTTAGATGGAATTAAATGAAAAGAATAATAATTAAATTTATTCACTTTTTGAGCGATGATCATACAAGTTAGTGGCCGTATATCGTTGTCGTGACGTATTCCGCACAATTTATAAAAAGTGCGTCGGGGATTACATCGGCGAGGGACCACCATAATATCAACAGTTGTGTTGGGATCGCAGGTGTTGGTAGTCTCAGCCGACGCCGTGACGATGCCTCACGCTCTCTCTGTTTTCAGGTATTGACATGGGCGACTATTCTTAAAGTGGGGACGGTAATCTGGAGGGGGACCTGCACGACCAATAACGCTCCAACTTATGATGTCATCGGAGGAGGAGACAGAGTTCGGTTTGTATACAGATAAGCTCCTGAAGAAATCCAAAAGAACTAGACAGCGCGTGGACGCCGGTGAGCCGCGTAATTCGTATTCCTCGATCCCGAACTTTAGTTCGCGACCGGCTTTTCTCGGTGGTGGTAGTAATTTATACGGCGCCATTTTTACCCAACAGCAACAGTTCGGTCTTTTCGGACCGGGGTTCGCGCCCGCAAAAATGTTAAACGAGCTTTTAGGGCGACAAAAGCCCGAAAATTCCGCAGACGGCGATGACGTGAAATTCGATAACGTGATAAGGTGTGATAATAGTCCTCCGAGTGGTGAACAGCTCGCACATCACATGCTGCGAGATATTCTTCAAGGTAGGAAACACGAGTTGTTAGCATTAGAACAGGACATGCGCAATGGACAAGATCATATTATGAATAACAATAACAACGAACCAAAGACAAGTCCAGAAAGAAACGACGTCGACGCATCCATGAAAGAGTGCCTATCAGATTCCGGTGTGGGTGAGAGGCAGCAAGTGGAACTTATGGAAGAAGCACTTAACGGTATGGAAACTGAATCACTTCCATCGCCGAAAGTTGAACCTTCTAGTCCTGCAAAACCGGAGGATGCGAAAAAAGCACGTGTGGAAAATATCGTAACAGGTATGAGATCGAGTCCAGCACCACCTCAAGTGAACGGTTGCAAAAAACGAAAATTATATCAACCGCAACAGCACGATAGTAACGCCGATAGATACGTAGATGACGATGAAGAAGAAATAGAGCCTATTAGACAAAAGCGAGTAGAGAAAAATATTCTCAAATCGCAATTGAGATCGATGCAAGAACAATTAGCGGAAATGCAACAAAAATACATGGCATTGTGTAATCGAGTAGAACAAGGATCAGAAGAAAGTCAAGAAATCGAAGAAATACCCAGTGATAGTGAACAAAGTAAACGATCAGCACCACCTTCGCCAGTGACCACAAGCACACCGACGCCCGTACCACAACCAACACTAGCTCAAGAGGTAAGCAAAATGAAAATAAGTCCTCCAGGTCCTCCATTTCATAACGGTTTTTTACACAATCCTCATCAACATATGAGTAGCGCTGCTGCCATGTACCTAGGTGTAAGTCACAAACTTTTCATGGAACAAGAAGCTAGATTAGCTAAAGAAGCAGCTGCTAATGCCGCCTGCAGTGAATCCCAACAAATACAATCAGCTCAGCAACAAACTCCTCCGAAACCCGAACACAACCATATCTCAGAACGACTGAACATTATGAGACATTTAAATCCAAACGGTACAGATCTAGAAGGGCTAGCGGATGCCCTGAAAAGTGAAATTACTTCTTCATTGTCGAATCTCATAGATTCAATACTTTACCGATTCGTTCACCAAAAAAGGTGTAAGCAACAAGACGCAGCCACAGCTGCAGAACAACTTAACAAAGATCTAATGATGGCCTCGCAATTGTTAGATAGGAAATCTCCCAGGACCAAGGTGGTAGAAAGACCGCAAGCTCCTCCGCCACCACCTAATCAACAAAATCACATGGTAAACGGCAATACAGGCGGTCCACATAATATGATGCCAGTTCCTAATATGAATAATATGCAAAAACCTTCTGATCTTCATATACGACCTCCGATGTTTCATCCTCCGAAGCCGCCAGGTATCAGTGCACCTTTGTATGGAATGAACCATCCTTTTTGTGTTAATAAACCGCAAGAAACTCCGGAGCAAAACGAAGCGCTTAGTTTGGTCGTTGCGCCAAAGAAAAAACGTCATAAAGTTACAGATACACGGATAACACCTAGAACGGTTAGCAGAATTCTAGGTCAAGATGGTATGGGTATGTCACCAGCAGCTATGGAACCGAACACGTGCACCTCTCCTAGGCCGCCCCCATATCACCAGCCGCCGCCGATGTTGCCCGTCTCCCTTCCGACGTCGGTGGCGATACCCAACCCAGGCCTCCACGAATCTCAGGTTTTCTCACCCTACAGCCCCTTCTTCCATGGACCAAGTCATGGCCACCACATGGCAATGCAGGTATGATCTATTTTACTTTATTTTTTTTTGTAAACGTCTTTAATTATATTTAACAGACTTTAAGCTGAGATATAAAGCTGGAACAGGGGGTTTTAATTGTGAAATTATTTATTTTACCAAGTTTTTTCAAGATCAGTTATCTTCTACGTCATTCTGTCTATAGAATTATTCTAGTTTTAAAATAAAAAAAACTTTTACGACTATACATTTTTAAGTGCTATTTTGCGAGTTATTTTGGTCATGAATTTGAAAATATTATCTTAAAACTGTAACAATATTAGTAGCGTCGTTGTTATTATCTCTTAAATCTTTGTAGAAACAAATTTTGATTTCAATTTATCCGTTTTGATTCGTAGATTGTAGCATTGTGATTATTTCACTATTTTCCAAAAAAAAAGAAACAACCACTCTCCATAATGTATTAACTACAAATCAACTTTTCTATTGAAACGCGAGCAAAATTTGGTTTAAAAAATAAGTAAGGCTAACGCCCTAATAGTATTATCTTGAATATTCAATAATAAAACTTTTTTTGTCTTAGGCCTCCTCTTCCCCGCCTCGAATGCACAAGATTGAACGAGAATCCCCGCCAATACATCATCCCCCAACCCTATTACACCCCGCTTTATTGGCGGCCGCCCAACACGGGGCCTCCCCGGACTATGGACATATGAGGGCGCCATCTAATGGATTAAACATGGACAATGGTGATAGAAACTCAGACTGTAACTCAGGAGATATATCTTATGATGGAATGCAGCCTACTATATCCTTTTTATGCAAAGATTTTAGTAAAAATCTTAGTGCGCATCATGTATGTATTTTTTGAATAGTCGCTTGCACGTATCGGTAACAAAGTTGTCTTCTTCAGAGACTGAATATAAGAGTACACTTTCTGAAGAAGATAACTGGAATATCAAAACACGCCTAGGAGTAAAAAATTTGTGAATCATACTTTTATTATACTATGGATCAACTCTTTCGACTAAATTTTTTTGGTAATTTGCTGCTTTATATTTAATATAACGAAAAGTCGTGTGTTATGAGAGGTATAGAATTTCTTGGCATTGGAATTTTAAGATCTCGTTCGACCCTCGTATTGATACGACAGGAACTTAATCTTCATATTATAATGCAAACTTTTGTAGGTCTTCCTATACAACCTCTGATTTAGGGTTAAGTGATTCCGTTAAGTAGATATCAGAACAAAATCTAAAATAATACCTTATTAGAATCCTTATATATCGTTTTTTTTTATAAAGTTACGAAGAAAACTCACTTATTTATCGGTAAAAGTTGGAAACTTATCATTTTCCACAAGTTAAATTACAGATATTACTTGATTTGGTTCCACATGTCTTAATACTTACATGAGAACTTGTTATAGTCTGACATATGTCAGCAAGAAAAGTAGTTAATAATAAAGTTTGAATTGTTGGGAGGAGTAGAAAATTCATTAATAATCAGCCAAAACTATAAGATATACGGGGTGTAGCATAACTAGTGTTTTATATGAATTCTTTACTATTTTCGTGAAAAAAAATTTGTTTTCCACACTCTAGCCCGGTATTTCCTTAACTCCTGAGCACTCGTCAACATTAACTCCGATGCATCTCAGGAAAGCGAAGCTGATGTTCTTCTGGGTGAGGTATCCAAGCTCAGCGGTTCTCAAAATGTACTTCCCCGACATCAAGTTCAATAAAAACAACACTGCCCAGTTGGTGAAGTGGTTTTCTAACTTCAGGTGAGTTTTTTACTAAATATTTCAGATTATTTAATCATCTATTGTTTCAATACGTCAAAATATTGATTATTTTTGATGATTTTACTATTTTAATGAAAAAAAATTAAAAAGTTATCATTGTTTGTATAATAAAGATGAAAAGTTTGCTCAGGTAAACGTTTTTTTCCAAGGCTTGTTGCTCGACTTACACGTATAGTTTTTGTATCAAATTATGGTAGTAAAATGTTTGTTCTTCATGACATAAAAACTGAATCTAGGTTATGGTTGTGGCAATTTACTCACCCTTATAATATTAAACACATATATATCGTACACAACCTTCCCTAAGAGATTTTAATGTAAGGGAATACTATCAAAAATCGATATTATATCCCCTAGTTTTTATTTTACGAAGAAAAGAAAACGAGGGTGAGTACCCAGGGACTTTGGCGTTGCATTCATGAATTTCGATGTGAAAAAATAAATTTCAATCGTAAAAATAAGATTTTCTTCCAAATTATTTGTTTCTACTTATTTTGTTTTGTTAAAAATTTATTAAGAATAGAATAAAATCCATGAATAAAAACTTCTAAAAGTTTTGTGGTCTGGTATACCCGAGAATCGCTCGTCGTCATCACTACCACACTACCCCTTTAATTACCAAACTGTAATTAACTTCAACTACTTCAATTGCGAATGCAATAAAAAGTTCAATAGTTTCAAGTATCTGAAATGTTCTCGAGTATAAACCAAAATATCGATCGTCAAGTAAAGTAAAAACGTTTTGGTATCAGATAAGAGCCTACAACAACATAAAGTAATTTCTATATTCTTTTTATTACCTAAAATTGTATATATTAAAGCACGATATTGGAAATTTCCTTATCTTATCTCACTAGACACATCTGTCTAAACATATTGGAATGAAGTCGTGTGGGGTGTATATGAATAATAATCTGCTCAATTTTTGGAAACTTGTTTGCCAACAATTAGTGTCACAATCTAATACATAAGATTACGAAAAGCTACGAGCGTTATCTATGAGCTTTGATCGATTGTACCTGTTACTATCAGATAAATTATTAATATTCAACTTCTTTTATGAACATCTTGATAACAAAAACACTATATTTCAATATAGGAATATTGATATTGAAGAATAAAACATATTTATTATTATTATAACGCAATAAAATGTTGAGAAATAAGATTTTTATTAATAAGAAACAACTACTTCTCTTGCTATATGCACCGACAGACGTTGAATTGCACTTATTATTATATTATTAAAAAGGATAACACCAGTGGCGGCTCGTGAACTTTTTAAGAGAGGAGGCTGGACATAAAAATATACTCTACCCAGCCAGTTAATTTAACCTTTGCGCAGCGAACGTACCAGCTTCTTGGACTGGTAGAAAAAACGGCAACTGTGTAGAGCAACACGTGTTTCGAGAGAGATGTTTGTAGAATCTAGCCTCAGGGCACTGTTGTCAGATTCTAAAATAAGTAGTGAAAACGGGAAATTGATTGTGGAATTGAAAAATTCCAGATAAACGGGAAATGAAATGAAGAATAATCAACAAAATATTGCTGGTGCTATTTGCTCGATACATTGTTGAGGATGCTGAGCCTCCTTCGAAGAGCCGCCACTGGATAACACTACTTGAAGACCGGCGTATTTGCGTCGCATATGTACAAGGCAGTTATAACCCGTCCAGAAGAATGGATTCTTCTGATAACTTTGTTATCGCTTATTTTATATTTCCCATGTATGTATCGTATGTTTTTTAGTGAGGAAATTCATCTAACCCCAAAATTATATTGTAAGAAACGCACATGCGCATGTGTACTAGTTGAAAAAAATCGTTGGAGATCAGTTTGCTGACTGCTGTTTGTTGGAACAAACTTGAATGAAAAGTTTAAATTTCCATTAAAGTATAATTGGCCGAATCCCGTCGCCTCTACAAACGACGCTATCTGGATATATGATTCTAATTTAAGATAAATTTACATACATTTAAAAAACTCCACATATTAACAAATTTTCCAACCGTCTAACTAGTGTAATTAGCAGCTTATTTTACGATTTACACATGCAAAATTAATAATTCAAAAATATTTCTCTTCACGTAACGGCATCCACCACTTAATTAAAAATCATTCAATTAAGGTCTTGAGACTAATTAGTGGGGTAGGCATTTTTCTTTACACTCAGGGATGTTTTTTCATTACTTTTGCTTAGTTGTTATCTCAGTTAGCTTGTTAACATTTATAATGACTCGTTAACCATAATGTGTTGTCAACATCGTCAAGGATTAGTTTTTCTTCAGGTTTCCTTCTAAATTAGGAATACTAATTACTTTACGTTCAAGATATTATGTATGCTGTTGAGGTATACACCTTAAAATAATCTTTTTTTCAATTTTCAAAGCTAATTTAGAATAGAGTTCTGAAAAAAGGCGAACATTCCCATTTTATTTTACACAGGAACCTTTTTTTATAATAAACCAATCAAATTTGATTAATTTCCAACAAACTGGAAATCACCAGCAAGTGGTCCTTTTATGAGCCAAGAAAACCGAGAAATTTTTACAGCTACATTTTTCCTTCCTACATCTGCAGAACACTTAGTTCAGAATTTCATCTGGAGCTGAATCCTTGGTGTTCATAATGGGGAAAGTGCATCCTCTTCCAATCCTTGCTTAGAGAATATCACACCAGCCCTGGATTTAAAGATAGATCCGTGAAATATATTGGAGAGCAGCTGCATTTGTTGAGGATGAAGAGACTAAATCAAAAATTCCTTTCATTAAGCATTTTAAGAATAACTCGTTGAGAATTTTGTCCAAGGAAGCCTCAGGTAGATGGTGAGCAGCCTATAAAAGTTGACCTGTTGATGTGAGGACCTCAGCTGAGTAACAAATCATCAACTTCCGCAAATGCTGTATCATACTCACTGATTGCATGTTGGAACAGAATGTGCTGCTCTCTGTTATCTCCGATCATGATAACTTCACCAAAGGTTGTCAGCATCATCAACAGCTGGTCTCATTTCAAACCCTTGCTGTCCTTATTTCTTAGACAGTATGGTAAGTCGCTTTTGTCGTTGTTTCCTTTGGGAATGGTTGCAGTCAACATTCCAGTGAGCATGTCTGCTAAAGAGTAATTGCTTTTACGACAAAGCCACTCAGTAGATTTGGTACTCCTTAGAGATCAGGGCAGCCACCAAAAACAAAGTTATAGTGCTGCTGGAGGTGGTTGACATATTTGGAGGGAATTGTTAGATTTTTTTGTTATTGCCCAATTACGCGATGTAGAAAATGGCATTAACTACAAGAACAAACATTTCTTGGCTGTAGGTGCCTTCATCAACCAGGTTAAAGAGTGAGGTGTTATACATTGGAGCCATTCCATAGCAATTCCGTCCATATTTTGGCTACATCACTGGACCGAATTCAAAGTTTTTATTTTTGTTGGTTCCAAATTCAATCCTTTTTGATATTAAGTGGACTAATATTCTTCATTTTCGAAATAAACCCCGAAACTGCTTCTTCCTTAAAAATTCTACACAATCTGAAGGTATTAAAATGATTTTCAGCTCATTGGAGCTTAATTTTTGCAAATCAATTGATAGACTCTATAAATACACATAACTCTGGTTGATTTTTCTCCTCTTTGTACAATATAAGATTTAAATGTTTACCAATATTAATGAAAATATCGTTTTTCATTCGGCATACTTAACTGTGAAATTAACAATTTTCTTCCATAATCGATATTCACCATTTAGGTATAATTAATTAATTATTGATACTGCATGTGGCAAGATTGTACGTTCTATGATTTTACAGGCGGAATGGGTGTAGAGAGAAGGTGTACCCCACTATTACCCCGTTAAATTACATCCGGTCACTTAATTTTCCTCGAATGGACTCCGGTAAATTTTTAATTAAACCAACACACCTTTAATAAACTTCAGACGAAAATAGAATTTGATTTTTTTCTTAGATCGAACAAAACTGGATGGAAATTAATGCATACCTTACTAATTAAAATATATACAGCAACGGGGTACTGGTAACTAAAAATTACAATACAATATAACACTGGGAAACTGGAGAGGAAGCAATAAAAGTTCTAATGTAACTCCTTAAGTTATTGCCTGCATTCCAAGTTCAAGCTTTCGTTTGTGATTACAAACTTAATTAGGATAACCATAAAAATATGAGAAACATTGTATTACAAACATGTTTGAGTACAATATTATTGGAGAGCACATCAGAATCAGCTTAATTGCTGCTTCTGAATCATAACAATAAGCTGAATCAAGTTTTTCCAGATATCAAAAGAAATATTACTCGCCACATTTGGTGAATTTAACACTTACACTTTTGAATATATTAGTACGACTTGCCTCTTATTGTAGGTACAATATTCAAATTCCATTTGAGAAAAAGCTCTCCATTTGTTCAACTACAAACAGTTCCCGTTTGGTCTTTGATTCACTTTTTCACCCTAGGACGCTCCATACTAAGTGAAATGTTTATTACAAACTGGAACAATATTGAAAATCATTATCCAGAAATTTCCACTTTCTATTTCATCTATAAATATTTTATTTCCTTTATAATGCATATATAAAAAGAGCATTAGAAATAAAGTAGGTATAGGTGCAATCAAACAAAAAAAAACAAGTAATGAAAGCTGAAAAATACTTTTAACTTGAAAAATTAAAGAATATTTTGAATAATTTTTGTCTTAAAAATATGTAGTGTGCGCCACTGTCGTCAAAGAAAGCTGATTTCACAAGGTAAGTCACAAAAGGGTCCTTTAAAAAGTAAAAGACGTTAAACAGACACAAAAGATTTTAACAGCTGTGCCTTTTGATTTACCCTCCCCTTTCTTTCTGTGGGATACTTTACCTCCGTCGACCCTTCTTTAAGAAATTCCCTGAACGTCTTAAGACGGCACGCGTCTTCAACTAACGAACTTTACCGCCGAGATCCGGCTGAGAATACCCAACGGTTTTATATCTTTTATTTAAACAACTGCTTTTATAAAATCTCTTTATTGAATTTACCCGAATATTCTGACAATAATTTCAACAGAAATGTTTATTATTTTACCTCGAATGTATGTCATATTAATCGATGCACATAGACTTTATAAAAAAGGATTCAAAACAAAAATATAAACGGTGCAATTTCACTTTATAATTAATTGCTTATAGCTTTGTAAGTCTTTACTACATCTTACCAGTTTTCTATTCCATTTTTAGCTACATCTTCCATTACTGCTTCCTTCCAGTCTCATCTTAACGTTCCCATCATTTCCTCCATTTTTGGTATTTTCTATGCTATCTACCTGAAGTCTCTTGTTTGCTGCATTGATTCCAGATGAACTACGTAACATTTTTAAACAAATTGCATCAATTTATTGTTGGCCAATTATACAACTCATAAATATCATTCTTCGTGCACAGTTTCCATCCTCCTTTTGTTTTTTACCGCCATATATATTTCTTTAGGGTTACCCCTCCCTAATTTTGAGTTCAGTCTGCTGCTTTTTAGTCATAAGCACTGTAGGTCTTATTGTTGATTCATAAACTTTTTCTTGCGGCTCTGTGCAAGCCTCTAGCCAGTAAATGTTCAATTCCTGCTACTTCATCGCATTTACCAACTGTTTCCCTTACTTTGTAATCATCCAAAAAGCAAACCAAAGATACTAAATGTAATCTCAATATATTGACAATATGTATTGAAAGCGGATGAGAAGGGCGAGTCTATTTATTTATGAAAATATTTGCTTTGGTAATGTCTTTTGTAAACATCTTACCGTATTCCCACCTTGACACTTCCAATATTTAAATGGTAGCCGCTTGTTCTTTTTCAAATTATTAATTGTATTATTTAAATATCTATCATCAGCACTGATACTGGAAGTAAGCTGATTCACTTCAATCTATGGAAAAGATAATTTGGATAACAAAAAGAGCACGTGAGTGAAAAGGTTTAATGTTGGTATGGTGAAAACTATGTTCAGTATTGGAACGTTAGGTTATGCTAACTCTTTTCACTGCCCCATGAGTATAGATTTACGAATTTTTCTTTTCAATGAAGACTGAAAATGTCGAGGGAGTTATGCATTAGTTTGGGAAGAAGCTTATGTTGATATCATTTTGTGTATAAATAATATAAGTTGAATTGTGAAGAAATATGAAATTATAATTAATTCAAATTAAAACAAGTGAGTCGAACGGGGAATAATGAATTTGGAAAAATGTGAAAAGAAAGGAAACGGTGAGCACATCCTTATTAAAAATTTCTCAAGACAATGTAACGGGAAAAAAAGTTTTGATAACCAAACCAGGTATAGATTAAAAGCCAACCCAATTTGTTGGTTTTATTCTATTCACAGTTCTTTCTAGTAACTTCTGTTAACTTGTTCAATACTGTGCTTTTTTTAATTAGCATTGACATTTGACATTGCCTAATTAGCGTCTAACCAACTTCAAGTTACAATTCCACTGCGAACTTAGGTACAATACGATTTTTGTCCTTTGTTTTAGAAGCAAGCTCTTCGAAGTATGATCTTTTTCTCATTGAGAAAGAAAGTTGGGATTTTAATTCGTAAATGCATTGTTACTGGAGAGTATAATAGAAAACATGCGAGATTTTTACATTGTCATTAATTATTTAGATAAGGGTAGGAATCCGCGATGCAAATCCCAAGTACAGTGGTAATTATCAGACTGTAACTGATTTAACACTTCCATTGAAATAGAGATACGATGTTCACGTCGTCAAGAACTTTCGACAATTACATTAAAACACAATAGTTTATTATATTCAACAAGACATTTTTTACATTCTCGTAAACCTTACTGGTACTGTAATGAGATGCTTCTTTATTTTGAAAACGAAATGAAAATATTATTTTCCAAGCTTTCATTTTCAATGTTACATCGACAATTAAGATGGAAAATAAAGAATATACTTATGAATAGTTTTCCATGTAGCTGGGTTATTTTTTAAACTTGTGGAAGAGAGAAATTTCAGTGGAAGTATGTATATTCTCGACAAATGACTTTAAATCCCAATTAAGTAATTTCTGTCGATAACTTTTTTATAACATCACTAGCCTTTAAAAGGAAATGATAAAGAACTGAAGTTATTATTTATTTTATTGTTCTATTTATTTGGATTTATACAAACTATATCTCATTGTCATTTTTTCTCTCTCCATATCCTAACAAACCATAATATTTCATAAACTAGTGACCCGTACTAGCTTTGCGTGGTGACGATCACTCCTTCTTTAAGATAGCTTGTTCCTTTGACGGCCTGCTACAGCTACTTGAAGAAAAAGCGGTTTTTATTCCATTATTTTTGTATAAAGAAAGATATTTATTCACAACCATATTATGTAATACTATAATTACCAACGTCGTTGAAGGTTGGAAAGTGTCATATTACACACCTTTACTTCCCTCCCTCACTTTCCCGCCCTCTAAAATAATGTGATCGTTACCTAATATTATCTATATATTATCTTCCCACCTCGGTGTGTAATATACTATTATTTTGAGTACCTTGTACATAAATACAAAAGGGCTATATTGTTCACTGCAACACTTTTTCTTCCAAAAACTAACCCTTATGTGGCTGAAACTACACTACATCGTAGTCGGTGTCGTCTATAATGTACGTAGAGGAAAAAAATCGGGTAAGAGAGATACCATAAGATTGTAATGTAGTCAACAGGCGTTAGGACCTGAGTAACCAAATATGTCACATCATGTTGAGGAAGAGAGGAGTTTTACCAGTAAAACTTGAAGGAGAGAAAGTCAAGTCTGAGAAAATTGGTGCGTCTTGCGATCTGAAAGTGAGCATGGCCACGGAATACTATAACAATCGGAAGAGTTTCTTGCCATAAAACAATAAGTACGCGCAGCTTTTGTGCGCAGTGACAGTCTGTCGAAAATAAGATCACATTTCGACGTTGCCTAGATTGTTGTTCGTGTTCATATCGTTAGGAAATGTTAGGAAGCTGTTGCCAGCTCTAATTTTAGGATCAACGTCATTTAAATTTCTGTGACATACCTAGATCAAAAGAGCCAAAGGAGAGAGACCCTTCCGATTGTTATAGTATTCCGTGACATGACATCTTCAAGGCGTTGATTGGTCATTTTCTGATTCTGGCGCACTTAAAAGTATTTTCAGCCGATCCAGTTGTATGTATACATTCTGTTGTGACATTCACTGCCACCTTATTTCCAGTTATTAGTTTCTGAGAAAAGTCTCAGAGCATGGTAGCTCCTTTAGTTCTGTTTCCCGGAGGAATTTTAGGTTATGTGCAGGGTTCAACTTATTTACCTATAGGTAAATATCCCTTATCTATCCAGTAATCTTCTAGGTGTTGTGTCCTAGAACTCTGAATTGCTTTGTAATTCTCCAGTATGTAGATTGTAGATGGAGGCTTCTTCTTCCATGCCACAAAATCTACATTCTCCTTCCTCCATGGCGACGCAATGTCTCGTTAGGATTATCACATATAATGATACGAAGGTCATCATCTTTCATTTCTATCCAAGTTTTGAGGGTAATTTTAGTAGGGATCAATTTTTTAAGACCTAAGCCTTATTTATTTGTGGAAGCCCTACGAAAATCAGTCCGGTATGTTTTTTAGTTTATGGCATTCAGACAGTAAATGGTAAAATTGCGTTATCAGGGTAGCAATACCTCATTACTTCTTAACATTCACGAAGCGGCACCGATTATCCACCTACAGGTGTTTTTACGTGATCTTAAAAAGGTATAGAGACTTGAATGCGGGTTTGAACCTTTAAGAGGTCATAGAAATAAAGGCAACACACTTTCCAAAGTGACAGAGTTTAGTTTTGCAATTTCTTGCGTTCGATATTTTATCTTAAAACTATTTATGTTGAATAAATATTCTACCAGGATTGTTATTGTAAAAATTACTGTTATTATATAAATTTATCTCGCCGTTATTGTCAATTTATCCAATGTATCGTGACAATGTAAACATTTTAATCCAGATTTTAAATTTGGTCTTCATCGAAAATCCGTTTTCCTCAAACGGTTCACTACCAATAATAGATAGTATGTTTACGTTGAATACGTATTATTATTACCTAAACACGGTAGTGTCATGTCATTGAATTCAAATGCCAATTATGGGCCAATTGGGCATACATAATTAATATGGCTCTATTAGTACTGGTAAAATATTAATGTTAACAACTGTTGCTTCACCAATGCGTAACAGACACTAACTATTATGCGTAAGGACGATTTAATTGTATTTGAACGAAACATATTTGAAAATTAGTTCAGCTTTTCGTTAATACTGATCTTCTTGCTTCATTTGAATTTTTTGCTAGACCAAGAACTCTTCGTAAGAGCCCTGCTTGTTTTTTTTATCATTACTATTCTATATATAAACATTTTCACTGTATTTTCTGAACAAAACTTAATAATAATGTTAATTATTTCTTTGCTTGATTGTCTGAATTCAAATGCCATCTAGTTTTTTTCCACAAAAAATGTTTTCAGTTAATTTTTAAATTGCTAGTTTGGTATCTGGGTTCTGTTTGGTGAAATATTTGGGGTCGACGTCTATGACAGCATAATACGTACCTGAATTGCCTTGAATTACCTTCAGTTATCAAAGAGGGATGGACAGATGTTCACAAACGCAACCGTTACAAATATACCTGGAGAATTTGACATACTTTCACTAGTGAAGTTTATTCACCCCTAAGAGGCGTCATATTAAACAAAATTCATCAAAGAAAAAAAAGTTTGAGTTTTTATGAACGAAGTGTTTTTTAAGAAGGAAAAAAATGTGTTTAATGCAAAAGCCAGAAATAGATTTAAATTTTCTTTATGTTTGTTTAAAGGTACAATCGGATGCAAATATATTAGGTAGTAGGTAGCTTTAACTCAAGTGAAAGAAGTACAGTAGTTATTTATTATAATCAGAATTTGGATTATATGCAAAATGTCGTTGTCATTTACTGAAGTAACTTCAACAATGCAATATTTCTCAATTGTACCTGAATTTTTCTTCAACAAATCTTGACGCAGACGACTTCAAGAAGTGTTGAACAATGATGGTGGCCACATTAATAATATTTCACTCTGAGTTTTAAAGTTACTAAACTGTTTTCATAAATGTGTTATTTGTTTAAATGTTATTTAATAAAAAAATGGTATTTCGCGAATCCGGTTATTTCGGAAAATTTCCTTTTTGCTGAAGTGTTCTGGATAGTTTCTCTACCGAAAATGCATATTAGTACAATTTAAGCCAAGACAGTTTTCATTTGCAACGAGCTCCAATGCACAATATTTTCAATTAAAAAATGTACTCCTTTATTTCGGCCCACGGTGTATTTTATATCAGTTTATATTACAAGATCACCAGCCAGAGCTACTTGTGTCATTCTGGTTACATCATGTGTTTAATGAAAGTAATTAGGATTTTTCCGAATCTGTTCATTCATCAATATATGAAGTTAATTCTTCTACATATTGTTTGGTATATACTTTTTTGGAGGAAATTTTTAAATACTTTAGTTGAAGATTGATTGTATTGACTTTGTGTTTTGTTTTGTTACAGAGAATTCTATTACATACAAATGGAAAAGTACGCAAGACAAGCTGTATCTGAGGGTGTCAAAAATGCAGACGATCTCCACGTCGGCGGTGATTCAGAGTTATACAGGGTGCTGAACTTGCACTACAATAGAAATAATCACATCGAGGTATGCGGCCCACAGGTTCGTGAATTTTACCGAGACATCTCAAAAAACACGCTTTTTAATTTTTTTTTCCTTATTTATGACCGAATCAAACAATTTTTTTAAATGCTTTAGAATGCACGTCAATCTTTTTGGCTGATTTTCGAATACACAAATTTCATATTTTCAATACATTTATTTTATTTTATTTTATTATGGAAACTAAATTTTGGATGATCTCGGGCGATTCACGATCTATAGATTGTTTATTATTTTTAATTTGCACACTACACTACACACTTGCACCAAATTTTGACACTAATTTTGCTTAATTTTGTCATAAAAAATCTTCCATTCTACAAAAATACTTACCACACTGAATATAGAGTAAATTCAGTCTGTTCAAACCTAAAATTGAAATAAAAAAGGATATTCGAAAAAATATCTTTTCTTTTTTGTCATTGTGCCCCATTTTATTCGATCTCCTGCACTCCTATCTCAATACTCTATTCCTATCTGTCTCAAATTTTCCAATTCTATAAATCTTTCCTTATCCTTTTCTGCACCTCTGCACTGCTGTTCTTATTTATAATCGTTTCGTTATATATATTTTTTTCCAAGATTTTCTTCATTTTTTCAATTCCAGCTCCCATTTTTCACAGTTCCATGTCCAAGTCTCTTCTTGTATCATTAATTTTTGATGTTCCATTTTCACAGTCTCCTCTTTCACACATCTCCCACTTTATCCTTGTTCCTTCCTTCCTTTTATTGTCAAGTCATCGTTTATAAATTTAATAATTTATCTTCAATGGCTTTCAATTCATATTTTTTTTCATTAGGAATATTTATCCAATAATGTAATCCAATTCAATTCCATCAGGCACAATTTTTGTCATAGCTTTGACAAATTTTTTATTTCCAATTTATCCATCCAGAAACCACCTACTATTTCTTTTAGTTTTCCAATTCTTCATTTGCATTTTTCGTTATTGTTTTAATTTTTTTTACCGCAGAAAAAGCTTTTTTATAACTCAGCTCTTTTTACTTCCAGCAATCTCATATTCTTGCCACTTGGCACTCCCAAACAAAGGCGTCTATTCCGATATTTTTGTATTTTCTATAACGAAAAGAAAACCATATTTTGCACAATTTATCTTACTCGATTCAACCTTTAACCTCTTTGGTTCTGATCTATTTAGCTCTTCCTGTAAAATATGACTATTTAAAAGCAATATAATTAGTCTGACAAAGATACAAAATAATTCAACTGTCACTTATCCTCCATGTTGTATGGTTTTATTCAAACCTGAAAAAATATTGTAAATCTAACGGTGTATGTGTTTCAGGTACCTTCAAACTTCAGGTTCGTAGTGGAGCAGACTCTTAGAGAATTCTTCAAAGCTATCCAAGAAGGTCGTGATGCGGAACAATCCTGGAAGAAATCCATCTACAAGATCATTTCGAGGCTAGATGATCCTGTTCCGGAGTATTTCAAATCTCCCAATTTCCTGGAACAATTAGAGTGACGGGTCAGTGATATCCGATCGAAAGGAGTACCGTTGGGTACTGCCTGTTAGCGGTTCTCGTCCAACAGGCCTCAACACCAAAGAGAATCGGTGACGAACTGTCAACAATTTTCGTTGTTTTCATTGATTTTGAAGAAGTCGACGTTCGGAAGAACTTTGCCATCTTTGAACATGTTCGGACATATGTTGAATAGTTGTGTTAAGTTGGCAGAAAGGCTTAATAATTATATGCCCATGGCTTTGCGTTCGTTCATTACGAACAGTGAATATAAATCAATCAATTCTACAGTGATTTACCTGAATATTTACCGGATAATATTTATTGATACGTCAAGTCCTAAGTTTATACAAACCAGCAAAGTCCAAAATCTGCACTCTTTTTGTTTACTTTAGGGTCAATTCATTTCCAATCAACAATACGCCTCACTCTTTACAATTTTTACCAAAAATACAAACGTTTTTTCACCATAGAACACAAAAAGACGCAAGATCGAGCATTTTTTCAAATATTCTACGTATAATCCAGAAACTTTGCATCATTAAAACTGAATTTAGTGTACCTGTACATGTTTAATTTTAATTAAACCATTTGTATGGTAGATCAACGTGTTTATTCCTGTTAAAAATCGTACAAGAGAGTATTTTCTATGTTGATTCGATCTGTTTTGACCCTTTTGGCATGTTATTGTTTGCTGCCACTGTAAACTGTGCTGTGTGTATACCTGTTTGTATATAGAATCAAATGTATATAGTATTTATCACTTATTTTTTATTTAAATTAATACATTCCTAACCAAAGTTATATTTTTGCTAGTCGTCCTAATTTTCTATTTTGTTTGGTTGGTATAATACACCGAGATTTTTGTACAATTTTTCATATATAAATATATTTATCTCTCGGTGTACGGTACCGACATTTTATTTTTATTATTTTATAAGTATATCGTACCCCAGTTTTGTATTAAATACAAGGGGGCACTTTATATTTCATTATTATTAGGTAGATATGCTTTTATTTATATTTTTTTTGATTTTTATCTGAATACAGAAGGGTTCAATAAAACTCACGAATAGAAACTACAAAATGTTTCAAAATATCCCAAAGGGGGAGGGGTCTAATGGAATAGTTTCGGCAAATAATTTCCATCGTCAAGCTAAATAGAAATTAGAATATGAGGAAACTATGAAGATGTTAAAGTAAAATGGTCATAAAAAGCAAATACTGAAAATATTGTTGAAATTCTTTTGAAATAAAGGATAGAATATAATTTTCTATATTTATTTTTTTGTATTTATTTGCAGATTTGGGATATTTTAATACATTTTGTAGTTTAATCTTGAGTTTTATGGAACCTTTTCGAAATCTAACCCAAATTGATGAATAGATGAAGATATTTAATACAATTATTTTATAATTTATCTTTAAAATATAAATTAATTGTTCAAAATCTCCAATTTACTCACTTTCAAATTTAAAATCTTGAATATCATTTAAAATCTTGAATATCTGATATTTGTTTTGTGTTCGGACTAGTTGCTACTGTTTTTATTTATTTGTAGCATATTTACCTAATAATTTATTTTGTTTATTATTATTTTTTTTAATTTAAGACACATGTGCACAAATTTTTAGTGTAGCAAATACACGATCTCCCAAACACTGTGTGAGGCAACTAGTCATGTATTAAAATATATTTAGTTTCAAATATTTTTTTTGTTTTTTTTTTATTTTCTTTATTAGAGTATTCAATT
The DNA here is from genome assembly GCA_910591695.1 of Galerucella pusilla. Lineage (NCBI taxonomy): Eukaryota > Metazoa > Arthropoda > Insecta > Coleoptera > Chrysomelidae > Galerucella > Galerucella pusilla. The sequence goes on along the minus strand of CAJUYI010000685.1, from coordinate 18,681 downwards.
TTGCCACATTACACAAACATATATACAGTTTAAAATAACACTGTAGACAGTAAACATGAATGGTTCTTCGGTTCTAAAAGTTTTTGACGAATTATATTTTTTCAAGTAAGCAAATACAGTAAATATAGGGTCACTTATTATATTCTGACTGTTCTCTCAGTTATATTCAAGATTATATTTATATAGGGTGTTTTATTATGAATTATTCATACAATAAGTAGAGAAACCTTAGCACAAACTATGCTGCTACAGTGGCGTACATTTTAGAGAGGAAAGTTGTTTATTAGCACAACTACACGCCTCTGGCAATAATGAAAGTCTATATTATACCACTATTCAAAGTATCCTAATATATGAAAACTGAGTATGAAAAAAAAAAGGTGTTAAACAACGAACCAAAATGATTTTTCAATATTTTCGACAAGGAGGAATATTTTGTTTATGAATTGTAGGTTAAATTTGCATATTATCTGCTAAAGTTTCACCAGTTATTGTATGGACAGATCTTAATGGAACATCCTGTAAAAACGGTCTACTTACGGTTTACCGCTAGAAATGTGGCTTGGTTGCAGAAGACAATGCCCTGTATATTAAACAATATTCCGAAAAGTAGCGGTCGCCATTGTTATTAATATGCTTCAGAACATTTTGAATCAAATGTTTACTGTGTCTACCTTCTTAATTCAATCATCTGCTGGAAATAATAATCCTTAATGTCAATTTCAAAAATTTGAACCAGGGCCAAAATATATTCACAATTCAACTAAGTAGTTTTAAATATGTACTTATAATTAGAAACTGAGCAATGCATATTAATCTGAAATCAGTTTTCTGGAGTTTCAAGAAGAATTTAAAAGGTCGCAATAACATTTTTGCCTGTACGGACTGTCTCAGACTCCAGAGCTTTTGAAGCAACTTTACTATCAGACTTAAGTCGTCTTTTTGTGGTTCCCTTCAGTTAATAGGATTGGATGGGTGGTAGCAAATAGACGTACTTCAAACCATAAGTACATGGGAATTCGTGCAAATAAGTTGGAGGGTGGCAGGCTAAATCTACTATAGATTACGATTACGTATCAATATTCACCTTACTGTGAGCTAAGATCTTGCTGACTAATCGGAACTATCTCGTGATCGTCAATAGCAAGTAATGATTATTACTATTGTATTATACGGAGTGTTATTTGTATTTGGATGAGTGCATAACGAGAAGAAGGTAACATTTTTGGTAGAAAGTGGTTTAAATATTTTTGGTAGAACTTTTAGAACAAAAGAACCATTATGATTTTAGCGTATTCCATCGAGTCCTACATGTGGTAATATTTGCAATATTATTTTTTGTTCCTTTAGTTGATTTTTGTTGTCGTTGTGTGTCTTATCTCCATTGACAGTTTACAGTGGAGTTAAATATTTCGAGAATATTTTGGTATTTTAGAGCTGCGGCAAAATCGCCGGATAAAAAACACATTGTATATAAGAAAAAATAGACAAGAGCCCAGTATTCCTTCTCATCCCACAATAGTTACAGTCACATCATTAAAAAAAAAACAATCAGGTCCCGAGGGAATTTATCTTAGTCTACAGCTAGACTATGAAATCGTGATTTCACTGTTCCTAAAAGTTATATATTCGAAACTGCCGAAATTTGAAAGACTGCCATTCGTTTACGATTTAGTTGATATTTTGTTAAAAAAATTTATAAAACTTAGTTTCCTTTCAAAATTGATCGTTTGGATGTTTGTGAAAAATTTTTAGTTGGATTTTTATTTTAACTCGGGACCTCCGACAGGTACATTACATTAAAAAACGTTTTTTGAAAAATTTAAATATAAGATATAGTTATAAAATAGATTACAAAATATATAACGTTGTGGATTGTAAAGTACCCCAAATAAATGCTATCAGTTCTCAAACCCTTTAAAACGCTCGGTTCTTCAAATCAAATCTGTAATTAAATTTGTCAAAACGATCAAAACACTGAAGACCCAATTAAAAATATATACAAAAAAAAATATCAAAAAATATTATTTACTAGGTATAGGTAGCACTCCAAACATATTTAATCTTCAAATACATTCCTGTGTTGTGTCTAATAGTCCACTACGTTTTGTACATTGCATAATATCCAACATAAATCTAAATGAAGTCATTCCCAAAAAACATTTCCAATAAATTAGTATTTCCATACAGGAAGTAAACATAAATCTCCAAAATCTTCCCAAGCTTTTTCTTTCCAACGTTCAACAACTCTAACAAGTAAATTTGTTGCTCCATCATCCAATATAGCTCTGCTCATTGCTCTTCTGCTCTTCAGCTCTTCTGCTCTTCTGCTCTTCTGTTATTCTGTTTTTCTGCTCTCAATCTTTGCCCAGAAGTTTTCTGTTTATTCACTGTAGACCGCTTCCAATTTTTTGTGAATGACTTTATTGAAAAAAAAATTGTACAAAGCCTTTCTTCAGTGTTTTGAAAATGTGTATACATGTATGTAAATAAGCTTATCTCCATTACAATAGATGATGTAAGACCGGTAGAATATTTGCACATATATATTTGGTGTTACTTTTTGAAATATAATAAGAAATAGCGGATCGAGCACAAACCTGAGTACAAAAGTTTGGGAACTGGCAAGCATGTGACAATGGGATCATGAAGAGAATACCCAAGTGCTTTATTTTTAAGTGTTATTAGAGCAAATCCTGCAGATTTTCACTTGGCTATGGATTGGTGTAATAATAAGTAAGAAGCAAATAAAAATTGTAATTAAAAAAAATGATTTGAATGCAATACTCGCCTTTTCTCATTCAAAAATTAATTAGTATCCTGTTCCAAAATAATCTAACTACACCACCACTGTTTTAATAGAGATGGGTAATTTTGGAACAGTTACAAAGTTAGTTAATAATAAATAATTTTGTATGGGAATTAAGAAGTTTAAAAAATTCAGTCATCAAAAGAAATTGTTGAAAACTGATATAAGAGTCGATGATAACTGGTGTCTCGTTATTGGTAATTTAAGTACGATTTTATTTGATAACGTTTTTTTTTTTAATTAAAAAAAAATTATATTACTTAAAAGGAGTTTAAGTATATAAAAAAGAAAATGAGAAGTTTTTGAGTCTGTTATAAATTCAAATTAATTAATTTAAGGTAAAATCAGAATATAGTTTTTTTCAAATAAAGAGAGTGGGAAGATTTAAAAGCGACCCCTGACAGCAAAAAGTTGAATTGTGTTTATAACGGTTTATTATAACAAAAGAAAACGTTTTCAAGTGAAACAGTTACTTAACATTCCCCTGCTTCTTGTTTATGATTATATTGGTCCGTGAACTTGACAAATGAAGACCTCAAAAAGTTACTGTTGGTTTTAACAATTCACCCAACTTTAACTTATCACAGATTTTAACTATTATGACGTATATTTCTTAAGCGAGACGTGTTACTTTCAATTCAAACCACTGCAGAAAACGTATATAACCGCACTCATACACTGTTAATTGTTATACCATCAACGATTCAGGAAAAAAGTAATTGTTTGAAAAATAAGTTTTGTGAAATATGCTGGAAGTTGGTGTTGGTGATGTAAATGTTTTCTAAAAAGTGGTGTAACACAGTTCTCGCCTCAATTCGCGGCTAGCCGAAGGAAGTAAGTAGGCTAATGTCCGAATTGTTGAAGACAAACCCAACAGATGAATTCAGAAAAGACCTGAAAAAGGTCCCGGAGGAATTACATTGCTTTCTGGATGAGACTGTAAAAGTAATTTTTGAGGTCAATCCAAAACCCGAAATAATCGGGACGTAGTGTAGTTGCCCTTCTTAGGTAGGATCCCTGCATAGTACCTTTTGATTTTTTAATTTATATAAAGGACAATCCTAAACCGAACTCTTCATATCCCAGCAACACTCGCGACGGTTTTAAAAAAAAATATTAGTGAGAATGGAATCAAACTTTTAGATTAATGTTGACGATTGATATATTTTATTAATTTTGGAAAAAAAATTATCTCTAAATTGTTACAATTTTTGACAAAATTTTTCTATTATAAGGTAATAGAAATCTCGCTGAATGTTTCTGCGAATGAAGATTTCGGTTTAGGTGAGATTCCATGTAATATTTTTGCAACTATTTGGCAAGTTTATAATCTACGTTCGAGGTGAAGTAACTTTAATTATTGAAGCCACTGTCAACAAAACGAAACCCCTACTTTGGATATCTCTACAGAAACGTTTCTAACATCTTAAGCTATCTTCCCAGAGTTCATGTGATCAAAAAATAACAGCAATTTGTAACTCTACGTGCGTCTTGAAAATTATTAGTCGTACAAGCAAGGTGAAGCGTCAATTTGACGATGATTTTGAATATCATAAATAGCATTATTTTAATACTAATAATTGGAAGGTAGGTATGAATGGAGGGAAAAATTAGTTCGACAAAATTTTGGTTAGTTAAAAATTGGCGTACAACTGGAGGCTATTGCCATGAGGTAGCAGGCTTGATAATAGATCTGGAGGACCTTCTTCCCAATTATTTTATAATTTCATGGCCCTGCAACTTTTTTGTTTCATAAGTACACCTAGTACAACAGGCTTCTGAGAAAAAAAGTCTTTATCCATTCACAAGCTAGGTCTTTAGCCTGATCAGGCTCTAGGTAGACCAGTGCTGGACTTTGCACACTATAGAATTTTACCGGTCGCTTTCTACAGTAGATAGCTATTATTTCAGTTGACAGCAGTCAAAAGTCTCACTCTGATATTACCATCGATTTGAAGTCTTTATGTCAACATTTCATAGTTCTCATTGTGGCTAAGCTACTTTTTTTGTCATAATTTAATTTTTCGACGTGGGTAACCCCATAATAACTTTTTTGCGCGATCGATCTTTTTTTATTCACAGCATCGGTTGTCAGGTCGGTAGGTTGTGTTTAAGTGATTAACTTACCGTTCAGACGTCGGTAAGTGAATCACTTACCGACGTCTTAGCCCAACATACATTTAAGTGGTCCTAAATAATATATTCCTTGATTTATTACACAAAGGGAACAAAGTTTATTTATATTTTTTTAATGAACAGAACCGAACAGAACAATATAAAAAGTAATGAATAGCATAAAAACAATTTCATCAAAATGCAAATTATATTTTAAACTGATCGAGAAATATAAATGTCACTTTTGACATTTCGTTCATTTCGAAGAAATTTAAATTATTATATTCGAAATTTAATACGATCGCGCAAAAAATAGTATAAGCATTTCGAACAAAATTGGAGGCTTCGCTACGCTCAGCCTCCAAACATTGCTGTCGACTGGTAAACAACCCTTACCGTTCTTAATACTCAATATACTATTATGTTTCTTGTGTCAAAGCTGATTGCGACTTGTTTTGCTATTTTTATTGTGTCTTTTGTGTCAAATGTCATAAATTTGAAAATATAACCTACAACATTATAGATAATAATAATTATCTCGTAATCGTTGACAGCGACATGTCTTTACATGTCAACAAGTGGTGTAGAATAGAGTCGATAGTAGAATTCTATAGTGTGCAGAGTACCGGAACTGTTCATCTGTTTCATCTGCCTCATCACAGAATCTGCGTGTTCCATTGTCCACTTTTCTATTGTACAAAGGTGGTATCTGAGTTAGCAGTGTGATTACCCTGAGATCAGAAGTATTTTAGTGTAGTCTATCTTAGACTTGGACAATTTTTCTAGTGGAGTGCACTAAATTCATATTTCCACATTGACTAGGGTTCAAAATAGTGAGGGACGGTCTTCGGACAAGGTTAAACACAATAAATTTGTTGACGCTTGCGCAATGAAAATAAAAAAATAAATTGTGAACGTTCCCTAAGAGTGCTGTTTTATAATTTTTGTGTCGAAAACGTTGTCACGACCATTATAATTATTGCTAGTTGGACCTACCTTCGAATCAGAGTTTTTAAAAACTGTTTTTTATAATGTTTAAAACAGTACAGCTGATTTTTTGATCACATGATATCTGGGAGAGCCTATGGAAAAATTATTAGTTGCATCTATTTGGGTGGGAGAAGAAAGGAAAAACAATTCGGCTTACTTTTAATCTCACCCAATGAGATTTTAATAAAAAAATACTGTGGTTTCTAGAGATGTGCAGATTGTAAATATGGTTAAAGCCAACTGTTAAGTTGGGGTGGGAGATAATCTGATATTTTTGGAAGAAAAGAGAGTAGAAGTAAGGATGGGTTTGTTGTGACCGCTGCGGAAAGTAGTCAGTCCGGTGGTTGCTGTTCCTAGACAGTGGCTCAGTAATTTGGGGTGTTTCGAAAATTTTTCGTTTGCATCGTTTGGTTTCAATGCACACACATTTGGACAACATCTTTGGCAAAAGCGGCTTCTCGAGCATGCTGGAGAGCTTGCGTGTGGAGGTTGACCATGGTTATTGTTTAGTTACAGGAGGTACTTATACTTTACACTGTTCGGAAAATAAAAATAAAAAAAACATTTAGGTCACCGGTTCAAAAATATCACGAAAAAAGTACAAGCTTATTTTAAGCACCTCTGCGCCTTAAAAATTAAATTTCGAAGCAAAAATGATATGAGTGTGTATAACCAAAATCTGCCTTATTCTATTTTCTTATGACGAAAATTTCCTACCGTTATAGCGCTATTATTTGCTAGTATATATCGTTCTTTACCACTGATACTGACGATTTTTAACCACTTCTCCATAAAAATTTATTATCATCTAATCTAGTCCAATATGTAATACATAGAATTTTGTGTGGGTTGTAGGATACATGTACAATTGTTGGTAAACTGCCCGGGTGTCTTCCTTCACTTCACCTAGGTTATTATTCTTTTACAAACTGAGTTCGTTTACCGTTCGACGTTGCTTTACAGCAAACCATAGGAGCATTCTACTAAACGTCCTTCTTTCAAAATCAACACGCCACAAAGTTTACAAACATCAACTCACTGACAAATCGGAAAATTGATTTCAAATGCTATCCAAAAAAGCACACAAGTCTTCTACAGAAAAAAAAAAACTTCTAGATTATCAGTTGCTAGCTTGAAAAATTATAAAAATTCACTGAAGACATCAAAGTTTATATACACTGCTCCCCTATTTTAACCGCTGTTGCCAAATGTACAATTTTTGTCGGCAACAATGTTAAATACCAATAATTGTCAAATCGAAAGCAGTGCATGTATTTTATTCATTGCAGATTGTAGTTTGTCCAATTTTTTTCTTAAACCTTATAATTTTATTCTTATTTGTGTTGATCTCACTTATTTTAAAAGTCAATAATATTACCAATCTCGATTTTCTTCCACAAAATACGGCTTTATACCGTGTTAAAAGTCAAATGCAAAATGGGTTATTTACTCCTAAGAAAGTAGCGAACATTCTAAACTGGCAACGCTGCTTTCATATCAGATTGGTAGCTGAAACTGAGCGCTAACTGCGCACAATTATTCTTCTCTCTCTTTAAAGTAGTTTTTCTCATATTTTCCTTGTCATACTTGTGTAAATCGTATGTCGCGAAAAGGCCTTCCGCAATCTGTATAACCTGTGAGAAAAATACACACCAAATAAGCAGAAAGTTACTGGTGGTCATAGTTATCAGTGTCACTCGTACTTGATTCACTATCCCATGTTTTAAAACCATCTACATTAATAAATTAAAAAAGATTTACTTCCACACGTTCAATAACATTTGATGCATATTCCACGTATCATATGGTCGTTAAAGGATTATTGCATTCCAATACTCTATGTAATTTTTAAAACAAACTATAAACGACTATCCCTCAACAACGTTTGACGACTCTCGTCTACCTGGACTCTTTATAGTTCAAGATTTCATCATTGAACCAAGCTCTAAGAAGTATGCCATCCAATATTTTCCCAAAAAAGGACTCACACTTTTTTCCACATATGGAAAATTCTTCATCACTTAATATTATCTCTGTTTTTAACTACTACTACTTTTGAACTTCTACATGTAAGGTTACTATTTTAATTTCTCTCTTTTTATATACTCCATTCCAAGCTATTTCGTTCTAAGGCCCCTTTCACACGGTCATCATATTTATCCGTCCGTATGATCACCCGGCCGGGCGGCACCCTGGAACTCTCTTCACACAAGAGTCTGCGAAAATCCGGACCACTTGGTGCTAGATACTTCCGTTTTCCGCTGATTGTGATGGACAGTAGACGCAAAAACACAAGTATAGACCAATCGGACGATTAAACACCCGGATCATGTGGACGCATTCATAGCACACTGTGGTCCGCTAGGGCATAGTCCGGGCGATTGCCCGTCCGAGCTCCATGAGTTCTAGCGGGTACATCCGGGCGCTTTGTATGCCCGGACAGCGATTCATCCGTGTCTGGAAAGTGTGAAAGAACATAATATGCTAAACTGTGTATTGCTACTTGTCCGGCTGACGAGCGAAAACTCGGACGGACAAACACCCTGACCGTGTGAAAGAGGCCTAACTCCTTCGCTCGGATAAGCTAGACATTACCTGCCACATTCAGAAAACTATTTTGCCTATAATAAATATATCAGTAATTATCTATATACTTAGTGTTGCAAATACATAAAATTTGAATTTACCTTTTGTCATAGTATTGAGTGTAAAGTTTACTTTACCGTGTTTGGTTTTGAAAGGTGGTTGTTGAAAGATGTTTCTATAAAATAGCCACTAGTTGTTCGACGTTTTAGTTGGTACCACTGGGTTTACCACACTCTATCAGCGGTTTCGGTACACTTAGCCCTCTTTGATCACAACAGTTGTAAGGGATAAGAAACATCGGACCGCTGTATCACACAATATATAGCAGTAACTGTACAGTATATTATAATAACAAGTTGTTTTCTTTAATGGTAGAATTAGCTGCGACTGCAAGATATATTTACGTCATATGAATTGTTTTGTTTCACAGATTTCTTCTCAATTTTTTTGGTATTTCAGTGCAGTGCAATATAATTTTAATTTTAATATTTCCATAACAGTAGTTATTGGGACTACAATTAATGATCTGTTTGAGTTGATTTGTGTACCTATACATATAGCAATAGATATTAAAAATGGAATATTTTGTAAGAGTTAATGTAAGAGATGTTGCAGTCGTAGCAAGTTTTATAGCAAAATCGTTACTTTGTGGCAGAAGAGGATCTCGGGAGAGTTCTCAAACCCGAAATAGTCATTAAAAAAGTCACACAAAAACTGAAGCAATAGAAATGAAGGCAACCATTCAAAAACTGCAGTTTTCGAAATTTGGTAAATTCATACTCATTCAAAATTCCACTGGGCCAATTCGTCCGACAAAAAAGTGCCTTCAAAGTTGTTTTTACGAAAAAAATTACAAATTAAGGGCCCTAAATAGACACAATGCCCAACCAAAACTCTGCCTAGGTCCTCTTCTGTCTGCTGTCATTATAATCCGTTTAACCAAGAGACACTCGGTTACATAAGATTATTTCTTAAATATTATATTGTTATGCTAAGATGGCCGACAGGGGTGTTTGTCCACCCAGGCTATACTATTTGTGGTATATAGTAATTTTCATTAGAAAGTAGTTAATAAACATACAGATTCAATGGTTTCAGTTACCCATGTTATGAACACAGGTTTTGTTAGCTGTTATTATTGTTATTTGTTAAGCAATTGCGACTACCGCCCTCTCTGTGTCTTTCAAGGAAACTAGCCGATTTGCAACTTTTATCCAATAGTGGAGAGACGTTGATTTACAGTTCATCGAAAGCACACAAAACTTTTCAAACTTTATTTGGGGACTTTGGTTTATTCTTACAAAATTTGAATGCGAAACATGCAAAATATACCAAATAGTTAAGTCAGTCAAGACAATCAATAATTCCAAAAGTTTTCAAATTTTGACGTAAGGTCGGGAATGGTATAAAAACAAACTATGAAATTTTGCAACCTGTTCCGAAGTCCGGAAAATTGTTAAAAATGCAATAAATGATAATTTGCTCAGTTCTTGAGACCAAAATTCCAAAAGTTCTGCAAAGTTGGAGTGGTGTTAAATATATTATTTTACATCACGTGTCAAATTTGCAACCAATTTAAGTGTACGGAACATTTTTTGTTATTAAAAATTAATGTTTTTCTTTATTAAACTAAAGGAAAACGTTCCAAAAATTCTGCAAATTTGACAGATCTATCGGAAAAATATAACGAACGACTGTACAAATTTGCAACTTTTTACGTTAACCGGAACATGTTTATTTATAATTTTTTTCAATTCGTGGTCATTTTTTCGAGATGTCAACAATGACTGGATTAAAAATGATAGATTCTACATAAAGTTGAATTTTTTTCCTTTTCAAAAATCTATAATTAGTTGGATTTTACTCAAAAAATGGTTAAAGTGATTCAGTTTTTGAAATATATTCATTAGATATTCAATGAAAGAAAATATACTCTTAATATCCAAATTGCTCACACATTTTTGAATTTTACCGATACAAATTAAATATTTTCGGAAAGAACAAAAGTACAACTAATTTCTTCATTTTTTTCAAGTACTCCAAGCACATCTTATTTACCGCACCATCAAAAATTTGCCTTAACATTGATTATGATATGCATATTTGCCATTTTTTGTTCGTTTTTAGAAAGAAAACTAAAGGCACTACTTTGACCATAATTTGCAATAGTTTTAATATACCTACCTTACAGGATGTTTCAAATTTTCCAGAAAATCCTTTCATTAATACTCGGAATAATATGAAAACATTTTTATTTTATTGAAGATAACTAATATAGTGACATTCTTAAAAAAAACAGCAATTTAACAGAAAAAAATACAGAAATTCATAAAAAAGAGGATAATATATAAAATCAAGTTAAAGATAGCTTTTCGTTGTGTTTTAAATAAGTTGAGCAGTATATATTTAATTGGCCTACATGGTAATTCTCGTTATTGTGAGAAGTTTCTAAAAACAAATGGTCTAGTGTCATTTTGCTGCGCAAATTTAATGATACTCGAATGACTAATTCAAATTTTGAAGTTTATGCACAATGTCTTACAAAATTTGAAATGTTTCGTGCAGTTTTCGGAAAAATTGATTGACATTTCTTCACTAAGACAGTACATACACTGTATATATACACACCCCACACGTTTTGTACATTAATGCATTCACTGTCACATAATAATATATTCATTGTAAAATTCAAAATTTTCACAGTTAATCACCAAACTGGTTTCCAGAGGCGTGCAATATAACAGAGCAGGCGTTCGTTGAGATATGCTACCCCTTTATTAAGTTTAATTTTTGTCACCAGATGACTCCTCTTGGTCTTCCTCATTGTAAACTCGACAACGACATATATATCAATGACAATCGTCATAATTTAAAAAAAATGCCACTAAAATGTCAAATTTTGGCATCTAAATTTCCGGAAATGCAGCTGGAAAAGTTGCATGGATACTTTAAATTTAAATTTCTCACTCATTTGGCAATTGTTCACACATAATTTTCGATTAAAATTTTGATAACTTCTACGGTTTCAATATTAAATCCCAACATCGATTATTCCATTTTATTTATTTCTTATAAATTCATTCATGTTGTTAAAAAGTTGAAACATCATTACACACTCGTTTAGAGTGAATTTTAGAGATTCTGAAGAATCAAGAAAAGCTAAAATTTGTTAAAAATCAACTTACGATAATTAAAAATAATTTAACAGTTCTGCACAGCGGAAAGCAGCAGCATTTCGGCTTTAGCATGCTGCTTTTAACAACGTTCACAACTATTAAATTATAATTTATTTATTTGTTAATAATATTGAGTGATACTTCCATTTTTTTTATTAGGTGGACCACTTTATTTATCTCAAATTTTTAACTTTAAATAAGAGGAAACGAATTTAAGAGATGGAACTAATTTGAATCGACGGCATTTCGGCTCCCGCTAGTTGTTTTCAAATTGACATTTTGTTGATTAAATTCATTTCCAACATATTTTTGGTCGTTATAATTTTTTAATTAATAATAGACAAGAATCCACACAGTATTTAAAAAATGAATTTTGTTCATGTGTTTTATATATTTTTTTACAATAAGAGAAGTTGGGATGAAACTGAAGTTATATAACATGGAATGGAAGTGGCGAAAGTTGTCGAGATTTTAGGTCATGTCACTGGTGCAACGCCACGAGGCTCCTTTTAAGTAGAAAATAAGAAACTACATCGATAGAATCGAATAAGAATGTATATTTAGTACAAAAAAAGCAAGATAGCTCAAAATTATATGATCTCCCCCACCGGTCGTACACGCCTAAAAGTTTATATGTGTAAAAATTTGAGAGTATTTTTATATTTATATTGGTATGTAAATCAAAATTTGGTATTGACAAAATTATTGTAGAAATTTTAGGTTGATACAATTAATAAAAAATAAGCTTTAGGAATTTTTAAATGAATTTGTATATAAAAATTTATATAATATATATAGATGGTTTGGTCGAGTGGTGGGGGTAAGATTGGTATATTATTGCGTTTGATAGGACGCGTGGCGACGTATACTATACTATATACGTACAAAGTACTCATAGTTGTGCGAAAAGCACTTTCCCTTCGTTGCTTTTTGTTTATTTAGCGTGTGCCCGTAATCCATGTTACATTAGACAATTTTACTATTTGGTGTACAGCAATTGTTTCGGCGCCCTGAAGGCGACAGCTCATGGGCTAACCGAGATGTTGTGACTGTGTTTTCATTGAGCAGTATAATAAATATATACATTTATTTGGAAAAATTCATGTTTTTTATTTAAATACAACAAACCTTTTATACCAAGTCCTATAATACTGTTCATAAATACTAGGTATTATTGCTAGTCTATACTATTGAAGGCGGTGCAATACTACTACCACTAAATGTGCAGGCGAGCCTTGTCCTGGACAACTCAAGCCAAGTTTCCGACACTGAGGCCCCTGGCAGGCCCATTGTGCCATTCCTGCTACCTAGACATCCATGAAACCGAGCCCTTCAATAAAGGCAACAACCTTTTTCAATGGATGTCTGCTTGTGTCTCCAGGGGCCATAACAGGGATTCTGAAGATTCGCCTGCGTAGTACAGCCCAGTGTGGACACTCTAAGAGAACATGGACTGACGTTTCGTCAGTCATGCCGCAACCCCTACATAGGGAACTTTCCTCTACTCCTAAGTTGTGGAGGTGTTTCCTCATACAGCAGTGCCCTGTTAGGAGTCCTGCTATCTTCCTTAGCCTACTACTTGGTAGTTCAGTGGCTGCCCTGGCGTGTCCATCAGTCCATCCCTTCAGTAGAAGTTTGGATTGTCTAGGACCCTGCAGAGCATTCCAATGAGCGAGGTGCTGATTTCTTAGCCACTTCTTCGTCTCCTCGCGTATTTTTTGTTTAGTTAGGCCCAGGGTTGGGCCCAGGCCGCAGAAAGGAGCTGCCACCCCTTCCGCAGCCAGTGCATCCGCCATATCGTTACCTTCAAAACCAGAGTGGGCTGGAATCCATTCTAGCCGCACCACGTTCCACCTTGCAAGATTAGCAGGTCGTTCTCGACATTCGTTAGCAAGTCCTGAGGAAAATACCTAACTAAGACGGAGAGCATCCACAAATGGATAAACAACCAGACGTTGAGTTGGTGGTATGAAAGGACAATGGCACGCTGAATTATTCCTTGAAAGCCCTTCGGCCAAACTGTCACATGAGTTAAAGGCTGTTGGTGGGAATGCTGACCGGACATTATAGGCTGAGAAAACATATGCACTCAATTGGCCTAGCAGATGACAGCCTATGTAGGCTCTGCCAGGAAGAAGACGGAACTGCGGAGTACATACGGTGCGAGTGCGAAGGCCTAGCAAGGGTGCGGTTTCACCTATTCGGAGAAGAAAAACAGAGTGCCCAGAGCTACGTAAGGATGTGGTATCTAGCCTAAAAGATCTGATGAAAAGAATAAAGCTAGATATCGAGCTCTAAATATGAAGAGACCCACAATAGATCTGCAAAGGTCGCAGTGGGATAGGAAAAAGAGTCACTCCAATTCTAATCTAATCTATTGTGTGCAGCTGACTGGTAAATGTGAGAATGTAATCTAGATTCAGAGGACCACAGTAGATTTGAAAAGTGGGATAATGACAAGCATGATGTAACAGAAACAAATTTTGTTTTAAGAACCACTCGATTAATTTGACTTATTTCTACCTTTTATCATTGCTGTTAAACTTCAAGGTTCCTAAAGTACATGAGTTGAAGTTTGAGGGTTGAAGGTCACCATATTGCACATCATCGTGCCTGTCCTATAAATCAGTTTTCCATTGTCTGTTGTTTTTGTTTGGTTTTTTGGGGTTAAGGCGTAATTTTTCATCGCCGTTTCGTTATTTATATTCATTTCTTAATAGTGTGTATTGTGTTTTCAGAGAGCAGATCTTCAGTACCCTTAGTTAACAGCTAAAACCCACAGTATTTTAATGGAGGTTAGTAGACAACTTTCGTACCTACTTTAGGGACCTTGGTCATACTTATCAATAAAATGATGGCAATTTGTATATTTTCAATAAAAAAGAAGAATCCTCAGTGAAAATAAGTTTTTAAAATACTACTCCATCTATTTAATATCAAAAGAAGCTGCATTCAATAACCAATTCAATTTTGAAGGATACTGCATCACATTTATGTGCGGCTTTACGATAGTAGGTGGCGCCGTATGAAAACTCATGAATTTATAATATTTATAGCCACTTAATCCGTCTCTATAAATATTGCGACTAAAGCACGGATATAGACGTGACTTACATGTTTTTCAGGATGTTATCTACCATCCTAATTAATGCAGTTAAATTGACGTACAAAGCGTACCAAAATATGTTCGGAACAAACGTACAGATAATTAATCAATCACAAATGACAATGGTAAGTATCTAAATAAACCAATAATTTGATATCTCTTTTCGTTCACGAGGTACAGAACTGAGAAGTGTTGAAAAATAGCTATTGAGAAACTGTTGCTGCTATCTACAAGTGAGTAGTCATACTAGCGTAGTTGCAGATTTCTGTGAGGAGAGAAATTTATTGTGACTACAGTTCCACTATTATACAACAGATGGCCCGAGTACACCTTCTTCATTCAAATTAAAAAAATTATTGAGTGTTTCACATCTATCATTCATAAATATTGAATGATTATTACTTGGATTGTTTTCCAAATATATTATATACCATCAATTTCAACTCGTTTCGTCAAATTTTGTTTTGCCATCTAGTGCGTCTAGACTGAAATTGTTCAATGAAAATATTTTTATAGCTTTTTTTTATTATGTGGATTAATTAATTTAAAGTAATTTTGGGTTCACCTCACTTTATTCTTGTACTTTTTTAAACCAATTTCAAAGTTGAAACTATCCTTAATATCCGGAAAAAGGAATTAAAAAGACTGGAATAAAGAACGTAAAAGAAAGATATCACTATAACTATACAGGTAGGTACGTGTCAATTTTTGTATTCTTGGAAATGAATGGAGAGGATTATGCTCACGTACAATGGTGGTAGGTCCTGTGTAATCAGTTCCAAAATGGTATGGAAACGCTTGAAAAAACTCAAGGGTGAGAATCGTATCGTTGTCTCACTGTGGGTTCCAGAATACACAGTATTGGAAAATAATTAAATACCTAGCAAATGATATAGTAAAGTGAGGGACTGGAAAACTACTAGCTGGTGAGATAAAAGGGATGCCTGAGCCAGTTAAACTACGCTAAGAGTTTTTACAGGTGTCTGAACAATACCCAGGAGATTGCTGGAATAAAGAGGAATCCTTACCCAAACAGAAACCAGCGAATATCAAAGAAATTGTTTGGGAAATTGGCCTTAAGCAGCTATACTAGTCACTAAGACTTTATTGACATTGATTATACAGACATACCTTTGAAAGCAGGAACCCCCAGGGAAAGCTAGGAACTGAAATGGGTTTCTTTTGTCCCGAAACAGTATTCGGAATATCAAAACCTGCTGCACGTGGTTGTACACCTTTTTGGATTCAAACTAAACGTGTCAAAACAGGTACACAGCAAACTCCTGGTCAAACAACTCTATGGATAACGAGACATTGAATCTACCTCAGCAGGGACCAGATAAGGAAAGTAGTGGGATTACTTACTGGTCACTGTACCCTAAAGAAGCACATTAAAACAATTGGCTTATATGGGGAGAAGTCTATACGTCGGTTGTGCATGGAAGAGGAGGAAACAGCCTAACATATTATCAGTCTCCTTGGAGATATATACTGGGACTAGAGGAACAAAGGAAGGATGTCGGGATAACCATTGGTAGTTGCATTATTTCTTGTGTTTGGACATTTATTAAAACACTTCTTTTTTGGAGAACAATTTATTTCGGTAATAGTACACCTAGGTATAGATAACCTGTACAACCTACCCAACCAAGTGGTTGACAACCATTACAGCACCGAATAGTAATGAACTTAGTATTCGGTGATTACAGATACAGATAACCTCATTTTGCTACTTCTTGCCGCGCCGCACACGTGGCCACAGACTTTACAAGGAAGTGCAGTCACTCATCGAATGAGGCGATTTTAGAAACGAAGCGCCAACTTCAACATTTATGTATGGCAAAAAGTTCCCGAAGGATTTCTACAATACTTGCGAATGATAAGGGTAATCAATCAATACTTGAGAAAGACTGTAATTATCAACTTCTCGAATATCGATGATGCTATTTACTTCATTGCTTTTGATATTGCATAAAGTTCTTCTGTTTAAATAGTAGCAAATTGGAACTTTATACTTTGTAGGTGTTATAATAGCTTTGCCTACACCGTCATTTTGTTTGGATGCTTCAGTGTCATTTGCCAACACTATTAATTTCAGCTTTTTATACAATCAGGCAGGGACATTTTGTGGAACCATACAGAAAAGTTCAGCAGGACAGCCTCTCTAGTGATACCCTCGAGAATATAGTCTTGAGACGATACTTTCTTTCAAAAGTCTCGACTTGAATCTCATTCTAGAATCTCGCAAAAGTCTGGAAGTATCGCAAATGTTAATTAATAATTTTAATTATCGTGAACGTTGACACAAATTTTATCGAAGAGCTGCAAACCTTTATATCCCAATTGAATGTAGAATACTGTCAATTTAGGTGTTTAGCGCATATATTAAAACCTACTGTGCAAATTTTGTTCAAGACTCTAAATTTAGTAGATACGACTACAGCGACCAGTATTGAAGAGAAATTTGTGATGACGCTGATGCTGATGATGAAAACAGAGACGGAAATGACATGGAAAATCGAATTGAAAAGATTGAAGACAAATCTGACGCAAAATAAGGTCCGTTTTTTTTCGAAAATCAAACGTTCAGAGTAGATTTCAATGAAATTTAGATGTGCCTGTGAAGCCTGCCTGGAGAAGCAAGTCATCTAATCCATGTGTTAGATTTATGTACACGATGGAATTCTAGTGATCACAAGCTAGCAGTTGCACTGAAATGTCTTCATTCATTCATACACGTTTGGGTTGGGCTCAACAGCCCAGGCACTTGAACTGAATTTTTGTACCATTACCCATATGTTATCTACCTACTTCCATTCCAGAAGCTTCGTGTCTTGTATATAGGCCACCAGTTTATCTGGAGGGATCTTCTGTAGATGTGATGGTTGTATTATTTCCACTCCAAAGTGCCTCCTTCTGAGTCCTTGTGATTTCTCACAGAAGCAGAGTATGTCAGTAGTTGTTTCATCGTAGAATTCACATTTTCTTCACATAGGTTCACTAACTTTGCCCATCCTGTGCAGATACTTCCTCAGGGTACAGTGTCCAGTCACCAGGTCGGTAACGTCTTCAAATGTCTTTTACCCTGTTTCAACAGCCTGGACAAGAGTTCCTTGTTTAACTTATTGAGTTGGTGCTCCTTAACTAGCCACTATCCGACTTCCCCTCTTATGTAAACCTTTGTGTTTCCACAAAACGGTTCCGGACCTGTGAAGGCTCCTTTAGAACCTTCTCAAGCTAGCTGGTCTGCCATTGCTTATAATGGGTTTCCAGGCAGTCCGCGATAAAATTCAAAGACACTAGAAAAAAGCTGATTGGAAATATACCGTATTCTTAATTTTGGAGACCCGGCATAAATTAGATACTTTCAACGCTACTACGTGGGGTGAGGAGTTAAATTATTAGGTTTTTGTTCATTAAATTTAAAATCAGGACTGATTCCATTTATGTATTTCATTTAGACAGGAAGCAGGAGCATTTTACGAGACTCTTGCGCGAGACATAAGTCGAAACGAGTTTTTCATTGCGAGAATAGACTGAGTCGAGACCTTCTTGCGAGACAAGAGTAACACGACGAGATTTTACTTGAAATGAATAATTTCCAATTCAATGATTCGTAATTCGTAAAATTTCTAAAGTAGTTCAACCGGGAAAAGGTCTTAAAAAATCTAGTTTAATACAAAATTTTACGATATAGAGATGCAAACTAATTATTTTAGCATGGACACCGACTGTGAAAATCCAAAACGGCCGTTATAAATCTTGTCAAGTTTATGGTCGGAACATAAAACTCCGACATTTTTTATTCGAAATCGATAGCGTAGTCAGTGGAGCCGTATAATTTAAAAAGTTTTGAAGATCCTACGACGGCGCTTTCAATATGCAATATGTTTTTATTA
>CAJUYI010000684.1:70565-104589 GCA_910591695.1 Galerucella pusilla | reverse complement strand
GAGCCTGAAGAGGAAAGGAGGAAAATTGGAGGACTTGTTCTTCTTTCGGTTCTCTGCATCAGCTTATTTTCTATTAAAGGCAAAGTTTCACACATGGATCAGTGTTCCATGAGTTATTTGGAAGTCCTAACAACATTTGTGACAGGGTGCTCTAGTTGTACTATAGTTGCAGTTAGGTACTGTAAATTTACTGAGCTGGAAACTTTCTTCAATATATTATTTAATGTGAAAACAAGTGAAACTGTTATCGGAGAAGAGAAAATTAATATACGAGACCATATAATATTTGTTATTGTAGTTATGGTTATGATAATACTGTTGATATTCCAGATTTGTTACATAGATTGCTTCAACACATTCTCATCTTTCTACTCAATTTCCGATCTTTTTTTCGAAATTCTTATTTTCCTCGAATTTCTAACCATGTATTTGGTAATAAAGATTATTCAAAGCACTGTACAGTTGATACAAAAGAGTATGGAAGATCTTCACCACGATTTTTATAGTGTACCACCAGCAGAGTTGAAAAAAGTTGACAATAATGATTTTATCATAACAGGATGGATAACAACAGCTCTTTATCATAAAAATGAAGAGCACCTTGAAGATCAATTTCGAGATATACCTATAGAGATTTTCAAGTTACAAAAAGTTTTGGAACTGTTTAACAGCATTTTTTCTCATTCCATATTGGCATTGTTGACAGTAGCTGTTTTTAGCTTCATGACAATGTTTTCCAAAGTTTTTGCAGACGGAGAAAATTTGGCAAAATATTATTGGCTTCTCGATACTTCAAAAGTAATATTTCTTCTCGTAAGTAGCAGTTAAGTTAATGAAAATTAGTTAATTCTAATATATCGCTTTACAAATTGTCATTCAATGTAGGTAGAGGCATATAGCTCGTGCAGTAGTTATTGCTACTTAGTGAATGGTCTCTGTTATTTGAGAAGTATTTCTCGTGAATTTTGTAAGGCGTTTTAATAGCATTATCTTTGACTATGGACTTTTTTGTTGGCCAAATCATGATTTCTGCCAGCAAAATCATTGTAACTCTCAAAGTTATCTTAAATTTTTTGAATAGCGAAATATAGTCTATATTACTTGACTATAATGTAACTTTCTATGGACGAGAGGATTTCCAAAATCAAATCAAAAAGTGCTTTGACTTCTCAATGAGTCTTCTTTTCAATTTTTGCTAATTGTTTTACCTCTTTTCTCCAATATTTTGGCTATGCTGTTATCCCAGAATTCTTTTGGTCTAGCACCTTCGCTTCCCATACCCTTTTAACAAAACTAGTATCCTCCACTCGCTTCAGGTGTCCCCACTAGCTCAGCTGTCTTTCTTTTGTATAATATAGCATGGATTTCATTTATCTCTCATGCCTTCACTCTTTATTCTGTCTTGCTTTATTATTTTCCTCACAAATATCAGGTATTCCATTCACATGGGTTGTATTTTGCTCTCCATTATTTGGTTGGCTGCCATAAGTAAGTATCTGTAGCTGTTACTGTAACTTTTGTTATTTCTGAGATCTCGTTCTCAATAACAAATTGAGTTTTTATGACTTTTTCTGCTCTTTCCATACTATGCCCTTCCTGGTTACCAGTGCTGTCAATTGTTGTTCCTAAGTATTATACTTAAGATCGTCTTCAAATGCACATTCACGTATCTTAACTGGTCTAGGTTGCTTTATAGGCTACAGAAAGCCCCTTTGTTTCTGTTTTGGTGTGCTTCATTGCCTCAATCCCTAATTTGTCTCAAATATTTCAGATGCTCGGTTATTTTTGATTATATAGTTCGTGTTAGCGGTATTGGAAAATGTGGATTCAGCATTCACGGCTCACGAAACAGTTTGGGTTAAAACCGCAAACAAGTAGGTAGCACAATGGTTATATTCCCTTTTAATGAGTTCTGGAATATAAAGTGTTGAAGACAAGCCTTACTGAACACTCCATTAAACTTTCCGTAGCTCATATAATTCTTAGATTGTGGACGATAAAATGCTGACTTGTTAAGATACGATGAAAAAACTAAAAAAAATCTCACGAAACTTTCGGGAAAAAACCTTCTATTTTGTCTAACAAATCAGGATTAGGGGATTAATATCGATTATTTCCGCGCATAAATTAATTGATGAAAGTGTTCTCTTCAACCCAACAAAAAATGAAACTATATATCCACATTTAATAACCTAATGTGTTTTAGGTGTGTTTTCATTTAATTATTACTGAAAGCAACAGGATATCCACCAAAATAAGTTTCTTGGAAAAAGTGAGTTATAAATTATATATACACATGCCATCGACAGTGTTTTTTCAAAACGAAATGGAAATTAAAAACTACTTATTAATAATTCAAAAACTTATCAGAAGTCAAGATTGGAATGTTGTTTTGTTAAACGCAATTCCAGCAAATCAAAATGTCAGTCTGAAGTTTGCTTTGTTTTTATGTTTATTATGTCAACTAATATTGTCGATTACCCGAAAACCAAGCTTGTAACCATGAAAGGGTAAATTTTAGATGTCAAATTCATACAGGGTGAGTCTAACAATTTAATTCGAAATAGAAACTTTATTAAATTTAGCAGTGTAATGTGGCTCCAGGATGCTATCAGAGGTCCACTAAGATTGTGTTGACAGAGAGCTAGGTTTCATCATAGGGTTTCATTGGTTACCTTCCAAATAATATGCTCCATTGTGCAATAACTTTGGTCACTGCTGGGGGAATTTTATTATGTTATAGGTGTGGTAGCCAATAGAAACAACTGGGATAGAAGTGTACACTGGGAGAAATTGAAGTGAAATCCCAGTATAATTTTGGTGCACTTTACAGGTTTCATAATGTGAATTTTTTTCTTTAGAGGTGGGGTTTTACAGTACAAAATCGTTAATTACTTTTTTACCCTGGAAATTCCATATTTTTCTGTAATTTTACACATTAATTATACTCATGTCCCTGTATTATTATTGACGTATAAATAATGTAAATAGTAAGATATACACATGCTCGTTAAACCTCACCGCGTCTGCGTTGTGAGGATATGTAGACGGACATGGTACCAGTTTGGTTAATAAGTGCTCAGTTATTCGTTATTAGTTACCCTTGATTTATTGTTTGCAAGTTATAACAAGTGTTTGGTGAACAATAATAGGCTATTATATACTTTGGCAAGTTTATCTGAAACCGTGAAAGGAATGCAGTCGATAACATTTGACATTGCCACGTTTAACTATGGAAAAACTGAAGTGCTAACTATGTAGTGATAATAATTATAAATGGGTCTTTTTATTATTAACAATATGAAAAATATGATTAAACGTTAATTTTATAATGTGCTTGTTTCCTTGGATTTATTCTATTAACATTATTTCTTAAATTTATGATTATTGAAAGATGAACACTTTTCCAAATTTGTTATGGGCTTCTTCAGGCTCTGGCAGCGTTGTACGAAAACCATAATGACCACACCCTCCGAATTACATAATTGGTGATTTGTATCGACCAGCTGACTTCTTATTGGCAAGCGCGTGCGTGTGATATTCCCTCTCACTTCGTCAATTGACTGATATTGATTTATCCAGTGGCGTTGGTATTGTCAGTGACCTTTGTATTTTCGGTTTTACTTGGTGAAATAGGTACCGTACGCCATTTGTACGTTTGACAGATATGCGCCATGTTTCCCTCGCCTCTTACCGATGCCGCATAGCTTCAGATAAACTTGCCAAACTATACATTATTTCAACATATTCAATCGCAAAATATGTGCATTTAGGTGTCTTACTGAAAGAAAATATGCTTTACATCAATATTTACATCGAAACTGGAAAGGGGTGTCATTTTCATGTATTCATAACGATTGTGATATGATTCTCAATTCGTATGGTGAATTCAAACAGCACATATTTAGAAATCATTCTTTGGTGATCGCCTCAGATATCACTCGCCGAATGTTAACGTGCAGTTTGAATAATTGTGACCTTTCAGTTGATCTCAACAATATCAATTTTTTTCAGATCCAGAAGGAAAAACTCCCATTTATTTTGTATATGTGGAAAGAGAACAAATGAACCTCGAGAGATACGATACTTTTTATGAGGCATTCAAAGTGTGTTTTGCTCTATTATTAATATGAATTTACAGTAACCGGAAGGAATCACAACATTTATGGAAATAATTCAAATAATGTTCCCCAAGATTCATCCTGATGCAGGATCCAAATCCAAGAAAGTTTCTCCAACTAGAAGAAAAGTTTTTAACTTTATGAATAGGTTCAGAACATTCTGCAACTAGTTTTTCATAAGATGACATTATTTTAACTTTTCTCATGCGTTTTGTGTTCCTTGTGTTAGTGAATACTAAAAAATATAATTTTATTCACTTTATGTTTTCTGTTTTATTTCACAAATCTTATGCTTATTCACAATGTGAATATACATTGAATTGTAACATTACACTGGAAAACACATATCTGTATTGTAAAGATACAGCATACGTAATGCAATTTCACATACTAAATATACATAATTTATCTCGCTATGTAATTCGGGGCGTTCTGTGATATTACATGATTATAAACGTTGGTTACATTGATGCCAACGTTTAGGTTTGTGATTTTACAGTGTATGTTTTACCAGTATACGTATGGACCAGAAACCAAACACTCCGAATTTATGGGATAAGTCACAATTATCTCTGAAACGCAAATTCACGTTTGTGTCTTCTTCCATTTTGGATTCCATCCACCACACCACAAAATGGTAAGGTATTTCTAGCAACAACGTTTTGGTGCCGTACAATGCAGTAGTAATCCTCTAAATAATATAATCTTGCTAACATGCATCCTTTGAAGAACAGAGATCTTTGTCGGAAATATAAAGAGATTTTTTGCCTACCACACTGCGATTGTTTTCAATTTCAAATGTTTATTAGCGTTTAACTCTTGCTGTCGAATCTGGAACACTACCAAATAAACAGATCACAGTGACCCACTTTTTAAAATTCGACCTTGTTCAAGTATTAACTAATGAGTCACTTAGATTGATAATTATCGTAAAATATACCGTTGATTTTTTTAATTGTTTAATTTTAAAATAAGATCATTTTCGAAATTATAAGCTTGTATAATCGTGCACACCATATAATCCAGTAATTCCATACATTAAAAGAAAATGTTGAATGTTTTTATAACGCTATTATGAGGAAAGTAATAATCACACAGAAAAATCATTTGAGTTCACGATGCAGACCAACTCAGAACTACCCCTTTATCGTCCCATTTTAAGTGTATCAAGTTTGTTTGGTTTATTGCCTGATAAAGACCACAACTTGTCACACCAACGACTCACTTTAATCCGTGGATTCCTTTTTATTTCATTATTTGCTTTCTGGAATATTTATTACCGCGTTGATTTATTTTATACAAGATTTGATTTTGATTCCAGCTTATTTGCGGACCTCTTGATGTATATTTTCTTATACTGTATTTGTCTTTTATTTTTAATCGAAAACTACCGTCACAGAAACGATTGGAAGCCTATTTATCGTGTTTTTGACAACGTTCCTTTTGAATTCGAGAAAAGACACCAACGTAAATATTTTATTGTTACAAATGCTTCATATGTGTTTTATTGTTTTGCTGAATTGGTGGCATATAGTACGTATTATTCTTCAGCTGCGAATATTATACTACCAGTGATGATACAGATACACTTCTCTCTAATTACACTGCTGACGATTAACGGGCTCATCTTGTGCTTTCAACGGAACATAAAAGAAATAGAGGAGCTTCTAAAGATAGAATGTGAGACTTTAAGTCAACTAAAATCCTTAGAGACTAATCCTCACATGATACTGCTGAAGTATTCCAAAATATGTCCGTACAAAAAGCACATGTATCAGATCATTCAACTTTTGAACGGAATACAAGCTTTTGGGAGAATTTACGGATTCCAAGTGCTGGGGATATGTGGCATGGTTTTATTGTTTGTAAGTGATAGCATGAAAATCGTTGTATTCTTACTGGCGTATGACTTGGATAATGATAGTGAAAAGCAGTCTATACCTGACGTAATAATAGGCTTTTTCAAATTCTGGAACAGCTGCCAGCTTACGGTAAGGATCTCAAGTTCTTAACAATGATAGTAATAAAAATGAAAATTTTACCACATTGTCCGCCTATTTCAGCCAGGTGCCACAATAAGCTAGTTTACTGCTGTTGATCAGAGGCAATAGCACGCAGCGGTTGGCAAGTGGAAGTATAGTCAGAATCGTGGCTTCGTGGCTACTACGTGCTGCTACGGGCTACTACGTGGCTTCTCACCAGTTCACAGTTGTACGGTAGACCATGTGTTGATGACTCGGCGCTGATGCGCAGCCAAAGTGAAAAAACTGTGATGATGAATGGTGGTGGGAGCGCCAAATTTTGTGATTATACTAATTTGATCGATAGATGTCAGTACCTGCTTCCCGAAATCGCGACTGGCAACAAGTCTAGTGTGACCCGCGCTTTATACTTCATTTGTTTCTACCTCTCAGCCAAAACACTGATCGAATATATCATCAAAACAAGTAACGAAATAGTTTTCATGAAGATATCCAATAATTTGTCCAGCTTGAGGTGAATAGTGGGTTTGGTGGGTGAGGTTTGGGGTGAGTGAGTTTATTTGGCCCTCCGCAACTCTAAAAAGATACACCCACTTATTCCACCAAAGTCAGTTTTTTTGAAAAACCTATTCGTTTATTTGGTGAATGATGTTTTGGGTTCAAGAGCCTAGATACTAACAGATTTGGTATACATTTTTGTAGATAATTAACAGTTGCTACCAATATTTGCACTTAGTGTTTGGTTTAAGGAGTTTTGAGCTTGTTAATGGCTTCAATTTTCTCTTTGTCGAGTAGGAAATCTTTTCCGGTGAATATATATGTCTCTTGTACCTTATTGTATTGTTTCTTTGAGCTGTTCAGAGTCAGCGTTTGTGACGTCTTCGATGATGCTGCTAATTATTTGTTGGAATACTTTGGAGGCAGAGCATAATTCGAAAGGCATTCTGGTATTGCAGTTACGACCCCACTGAATGTAATTAAGGTACTTCTAAGATTCTCCTGCGATTTCGACTTGTCAGAACCCTTTATAATTGGTGCAATCCAACAATGTCAAGTATTTAGCTTCCTCAACTCTGGTATCTCTTCCACGGTTTTTAATGGGAGATATCTTGTGAGTATTTGTCGGATTAGATTGGATGGAACGTTGAAACGATGGAAATGACAGATCCAAAACTCACATACATAATCTTATTTTATAATTTTTCAGATAAATGCAGCTTTTTTTATCTTTTTCTTGTCCATGTGTGAAAATGCTTGTTTAAAATTTTTACAGAAAGGATGCCTATATGAAATTTATCAAAAATCAAAGGTTCATAATACTAAGCCGATTTAAGGAATTTTGGGTAATTGCAAGGAATTAATCGAAGTTCCTATATATTTAAATTGTTGAACGTATAAAAAAATTCCCTTCAACTGTCCGCTATTAAGTGGTTTTACTGTACTTTCGGTATTTAAAGTATATGAATGTCCAAGCTAGAGTAAACTGTACTAAGAGTTGTGACAGGTGTCTGACAGGACAATATCTCCTGAATGTGCTCAAACTAGTGGAGCAAATGGAATTTAGATACTGTGGAATGCATAGCGCACCATCTTAGGGCACAACACATATGAAACTTCTAGATAGAAGGACACTTAAACGTAAACCTGCGTATATCCTAAAACACCTCCAGAAAATAGGTCTAAAGGAACTACTAGACCTAGAGACTGTCCTCTGGAGCTAAGTGGAATGAAGGAGGCACAAAAAATATTTAAGGTCCCAATAGATGTTACCTCAGTATACATACATACAAACAATACATGTATTTTTTGTAGATTTGGTTATTATTAATGATCCACCCATGTCACACTGCATCCCAGGAATTAAGTAAGATATATGGCCAGTATAGTAAAATATTGATTGAATTACCCCATGGAATCAACGATTATCAACTAAATATCTACAAGGAGAGTATAATGATATTACTTAAAGAGCTGGAACTTCAAAAACCCCATTTCTCAGCTGCACAACTTTTTGAAATCAACTATGCATTGTTTATGTATCTTTTCACTGGGGTTGTAACTTTTATAGTAGTATTTGTACAGCTGAATAATGAATAAAAATTTGCCAGGAACAATGAATTGTCAATTTAGTAAAAAGTGTTATCAATTATATCAAAAATTATTTCACTCAATACAAAATACGCACCTTCGATTGGTTTAAATATGAGGATTGATATTCGATTTTGTATTTCGGCACCTGATTGGATACAAACAATTTTCCTATCTGTGTGTTTCGCGTTGCCATTAGTTGTTTTATTCGATATTAAAAATCTAGTGACTGACAGAAAATGTCAAATTATTAGAGAAACGTCAGATACATTGTATCAAGAAATAATCTTGACAAATACAACTCGTGTAATTAATGATTATCGAAAATTTCTTCTCTTTTTCGAAACAAATTGTTGTTTTAGGAAACCACAATCGCGCTTAGGCGCTCGTGCTGTTTCCAAAAAACAATTTGTTTCTCAAAATCGAAGAAATTTGTATTTCGATAATCATCAACACACTTGTTGTTTTATTATTGATAATTTTTTACTAAATATAGTAACCAATCAAATAATTTTAGGTCATGTGTCAAATTTTATCCAATCACGTCAGGATTACAGCGATAATACCCTACATGTCGTGTTTTCAGTTTGGTGTTTATATTTTATTAAAAATTAATTAAACTGACAACTGGATTAAAAATGTCGCGAAGATTTGGAATTGCATCTAACAATTCAATTAATTTACCAATTATACTTTTCACAACTGTAGTTTTAAATAAAAATGAATAATATTTGTTTGATTAAAACTAATAAATTATTGAACGTCAGATTGACAATCAATTTTTTGATATCCACAAAGTAGAAAATTATCTTATCGAATACTCCTCGGGTCTTGATGAATACTCAAAACTTTGTCATAGAGAATGCTTCAAGCGTGTTGCTCGAAGATAATAGCCCTCGGCCTGCGGGCTTTTATCAAGCAACACGCTTTCAGCATTCTCTATGACAAAATTATCTCGGTATTATCAAGACCCCAGGGGTATAACTACTGATAATAGTTTAATAGTATTATAACGCCTCACAAATTTTTTGAAAAATACTTCTCAAAGCGCAGACTGTTGACTAAGAAGCAACTACTACTTATCTGGCTTGTCCTTTCTAATTAAACACCAGAATGGTTGGTTAAATCGTGAACCTATCCAAAAACCTTTTAGCTTAGAAATAGAATATTGTACAACGAGTGAGAAAAGTACTTTTCCCACATGTTGCACACTATACTTTTTCTACAACTGCACAAACTGTGACCAAAGTGTACACGCTTTTAATTTTTTTGACAACTTTTCTTAATATACCAAAAGTACACTTTCCGAAAAAGATTTTAATTTTGTATTCCTTTGCCACTCTACAAATTTTCCGTTTGCCAATTTATACTTTTTTCTTTAAATTGCCGCAACAAATCTAAAGTTACTTATGCAGCTTTTTCCAATATCTCTGGCGGAGTATTAGATATTAAAATCGTCACTATTATCAGTACCCATCCATATTATTTATATCATAAATAAGTACTTATGTATGTCTTGTTAAACTGATATTTTCAATAGAAATTGGGATTTTTATCAAAGCTCGATTGAAACTACCTTTTACAATTTTAAAACTTCTAATATAATCTGACAGTTTTGTGACAACTAAGTGGGTATTTAAAGATGACAGTAGCATACCAAGTTTTTGTGGATTTTATTTAATAATAATAATAAATAATAATAATAATGTTTATTCAAGGAATATAATACAATATAATAAATAATTTAAAAAGAAATAGTTAAGAATACATGAATAAACATAAAATCACTGAAGCGCCAAAGACGCTTGTACGTGATATTTTCACATAATTAAAAATATAATTATATAATAATAATTATAAAATATCATAGAATATAAAACTCCAAATATAACTATTTTACTGAAACGATAAACAAACACATACCTACTTATATTAAAACTACGTATATGATTATTGGGAAAGGTAATAATAATAAAGAACTTGGTGAAGTGGTCACATTAGGGCAAATTGACATTATCGGGAATTATTGGCAGTATTAATTAAACTCATAACATAAAATACAAAATTTTAGGTTGACTAGATCATTGAATTTTTTTCTGTCAGTTTTGTACATCCATTCCTTCACAGATCGTTTAAATGTTCCAGGATTATTTATGTTTCTTAAGTTCAGAGGTAAAATATTATAAATTTTTGCTGACAGAAATTCCACTGAGCGTTGACCGATTGTTTTCTCACATATAGGTAGGTATATTGATTGAGTTTTCTTTTGCTCTCGTGTTGTGACAATGTTCGACTGGCTGCACTTTTATTTTATTTTTATGAATATTTGTGAATATCTTTTCGCAGAAAATTTGTCTAACATCAAATATTTTATTTTGTGAGAAAAGTTTGTCGCTAGAGAACCCTATATTTTTTTATATATGATTCTCAGTATCCACTTCTGTAAGACATTAAGACCCTCCAAATTACTTTCTGTTACACCTCCCCAACTTAGGATACCATACTGCAACTGACATTGCACCAACGAGAAATACAAAATTTTAAGGTCTTTCAATGTTAAATAATCAACTAGGTATCTGAATATAGTCAGCAGACCTCTTAATTTATTCTTGACGTTGTTAACTTGTAAGTCCCACCTTAAATATCTATCTATTACGATACCCAAGTATTTGAATCGATCTTTTTCAAAAATTTGTGTTTGGTCATCAATTGTTAATGGTCCCAGATCAGGAAGGTGATTGGAGTAGGATGTGAACGATAAGTAATTTGTTTTTTGGCTGTTTAGAGTCAATTTGTTATATAATTATAATATGTGGCGTGGGAAAAATATTTCCCATGGCTTAGGTAATCTTTCCCACGGCTTAGGCAGAGTGACACTTTGTAGTTTCGTAAATTGTGGGAAAAGAACTATTTTCCATAGCAGTCGTAGAAAAAGTTATTTAATGTCTGTAGTAGCATATGGCCCGAGAATTAGATGTTCCTTCTTAGTGAATGGTCTATTATCTTTGACATCAATTGACATTTTTGACTAAGTAGAAAGTGAATAGTGCCATACTGATTACACTTTCTGGTTACATTTTTTTTTAACTCAGACCTACTCTCTACACGGTCCGCTAGGTCTCACTACAATATGATCCACCGCAACATGGAGGTATGTACCTATCAACTATTGAAAATAGATAGGTATCATTCAATTTTTTTTCAATTCAATGCTCACTCTGTATATGTCACCTTGGAAAATAACACATCTTAACTGCTGGTGAATCATTTAATCTTTATTTGCCTAAATCTGAAACTGTATCAACCACTGTTCTTAAAACAGTGGCCTTAAAAATTAAAAGTTTGTTAATGGTTCGTTGGTAGTTAGTGCATATAAATGAGTTAAAAATTCACTGACACGAAATCCCATAAAATAACCCCATGAAAGATGCAAAATAGATGTCGAACAAAGCCACAATTATTGAGTGTATATTTTATTGTTGAGAAAAACGTGAGTTTTAACAAGGCCGAATTATTTACGATATTGGCTGTTAGCCCAGTCGGCAGATCGTCAGAATCGATCAACTTAAGGATTATTTCGTCTTAAAATTTCTGGGAGTTGGAGTCTTTCAAAAACCAAAGAAATAGCTTCTTGAAAACTCTAATGTCTAATGTTTTGGAGGGAGCTATTATAAGTTGATTTATTGCTTAAATAAATTTTCAGAGGCTGTTGATTGACCAAATATTGGGATATTTGCTTAAAGCTAATTATTTGGCCAGCTTGTTTTTTTTGTTAATTTGTTCTTCCGCAATCTTTGACTTTGATGTGACAACATTATCATCCACAAGTTTTCAATTGTAAAGAAATATTTATATAAGAAACAGTATTCTATTCATCTAAATGAAAGGAAATAATAATATGAAAAATAACTTGACTTTCCTAAGCGAAACCAACCTAAAAGTATTAAAGTCAAAACAAGAGTGAGCAAGTGTGTCACTAAATTATTTTAAAATAACAGTCTTAAATCGTTAATATTCTCTACTCTTCCAGGATCTGCATGTCGAAGGTTTTCTGACCTCGCTTTAGCACGATAAATGGTCAAAAATGGCATTAACATAGTACACCTCGATACGTCTACTGTACTTAACCGACTATGCCGCTACCTTTTAACGAAATGACAAGTTAAATCTGTTTTCCACTAGACAGAATTTAATGCGGCGGTGAAGTTATAACTCATTTATCTTGAAAACATATCACTTAACACACTTTATCTACAAGGTAAGTAGTTTTATCAATTATTATCTCAGCTTGTCAATTTGTTTATTTTCTAAATCATTCTTGCTTTCTCAATATTTTGCGTATTGAATAACCGAATCAACTATTGTTGAAATAATACCCTTCTTAGTGTAGCGTCATCGATTGTTAATGTCTTTCTAACACATAACGTAGAAAGAAATGGAAAAAAAGGCAGGTCTGTGATTAATCCTAATCAAAATATCACAATAATGAACCGTTTAAATGTATTACAAATGTTAACCCTAATCTTTGACTTACAAAAATTTGATTGGTTGATGTTTGGATTACGCTCAAGCGCAACCTATCATTCGAGAATTCAAAATACTATGAAGGCGATACTTTCGTAGCGGCAATGTGTTCTACGTCTTTTTCTACTGTCACACTGACAGTTCTCGACAGGTCTGTACTTTGTTGTTTACGGTCAATTATTATTTATGAAAAGTGAATATTAATCTAATTGTTTATTTATTCGAATAATACAAAAATATGCATGATACACGGAAAAACATAAGTATTTTGAAAGTTCTCAAGTATTTTCAGTTAGAAAAGGAAGCTGGAAATTATTAATTTCATTGCCTTTTCGAATTTGGCTGTATACGATCCTGATGATTTTATTTATCAAATTTAAGGTTAGCTATATGTCAAAATACCAAATAAAATAAACGACATACGGAGAACCCGGATATACGTCACAATCGATGACGCACACCAAGAAGGGTATTATTACAACCATACCCACTTTTACAGAAAATTATAAAGTACACTTTGTCTTCAATCCCCGCTCCAAATATTTCATATATCTCTATTAAACTATTCTCAAACAGTGACATCTCTTGTCGCATGGAAGTTTGTATTTATAAGAGTTAAACAAGTCAGAATTTCTGGTCTTCATTTTTTTTTGGACTGCAATCGTACTTCACGGCTTTCGTTCCGATACTTCTGAGGTTCTGTTAGTAATATAAGAGTTTATTTATCTGTTACTGACAGTAACAATAATACTGACGAATATATCGCCTCAAATTGTTTTTTTTTTCAATTTTTTCGACCAACCACTTTTTGTAAGTGAAAATAACAAAATTTCCAATTCTATCATATAACTGACTTTTAATCTCGTAGTGTGGCAACGGCCTGGCCTATCGTGCTGTTGGCCCTGATTTCGGTTAGGTATATAGATTATTTGTGGGGCCGATCTCATTTGGATGAAGTTCGAGAGACAGCTTTATAGAAAGGATTTTTGTTTGTGAAGATGGTGAACGGTACTCTGCTGGTGGTCGGCTTCTTCGTGGTGGCCACAAGACTGCTTATTGGTGCTGCTCCTTCTCCTGCACCCTTTTTTTGGGTTGGTATTTTTTCACATATTTTTATTCTTAATTTATTAAGATTTTTAGATATTGATGTATTCAACCATTTTAAGAATTATTAGAATTTCAAAATAGTTTTATACCAGGTATTTCCAAATATTTTTTCTAAAATTTGATAATTTAGTTATATTAAAAGTTAAACAATGATACAAAGAAGTTTTTATATCATAGGGACATATTAATAGTTATTTATTCCATCCATTTATTTCATTCAATATCCACATTTCACCTTTCATCTGAGTTAAATATGATGTGTACCTTTGTGGAATCGAGGGCAAATCTGATAAACCAGCCAGAGAGGACTAATCAACTCCAGAGTCTGCTCCCAGTACTAATGAATCTAAAAGGTTGCATAAGAGACTAGGCCATACTAGGAAGAAGCGAATAAGTTGGAATACAGCCCCTCTCATACACCACAAAAAAGTCGTTGGAAAACAAAATTGGAGAGCTCCTCAGGATGAGCAAGAATCGAATCAGAACAATAACGGATCTTTTAGCTGGCTTCAGTCAACTGAACGAACACTTGCACAAAAAGAGACTGTGAACTGTAAAACGGAGAAACCTCCTGTAGACAGAGTGGTAATAGGGAGACAGAAACGGCCAAACATATAAGGCATGTTCCTGGACGGCAACATACAGGAAGTATCAGAATAGTCTAGGCTTACTTTCTAAAAATAGAATACACAGCCAGTGATGAAGAAAATTAAATTGAAGAAAAAAGCATAAGTAAATGGGGAGTTGAAAGGATCAGTTCAATGATCATCAATACCCAGTCAGTGGTTTGCCTAGTAGTGAGGAGAATTAACGTGAAATGAAGAGAAATAATAGATGTATCATGAAATCATGATATAAGTGAACTATTCAGATCACAAATAGTCCACACTATTTTTATTATTCACTCAAATCCAAAATTCGTACTCCCCTGCAATGTTTGTAGAATAAAAGTCTTAATAATATAATTTGAACAGATTTGAATTTCTCCAGAGATTTTGAAATCACCACGCTACGGTCGTTATGGTGGGTATAATTCCAGCAAATAATATAATTTTGTTCACATTTAGGTCGAAGACACCGCCGACTCCTCCACCTCCTCCTCGGAAGAAGATGAGCCCCAAGTTCAGAAAATATATGTTTACATAAATTACTCCAATCCAAGTCAACAAATACCATTTGGTGCCACTGCTGGAGCAGGAAGTACAGCCAACTCTTTGCCTGCACTTACACTTCCGATTATGGTACAGTTCACTGCAGGATCTGGTAGTTTACCAGCTGCTGCTGCTGCTGCTAGTGAAGTAATTGCAACTGATACAGGTGCTAGTGTTACAGCAGTAACTGGTGAAGTTGTATCTGAACCAAGTCCATAATTTTATTATTTATTGCAAAATTTATTGGTTTAAACTTTCAATATACATTTTTTTACTAAGTAACCGTTATATATATATATATATATATATATATATATATATATATATTCAAGTTGTTAATATCGAGCAGTTTACTTATACTTACTTATATAAAATAACAAACTTAAATACTAACTCCCAATAATTGGAATTTTCATAACTTATTCGTTTTATGTCCCTAATAACATTGTATTTTTAAGAGAAGCATTGTTTTCCAATAATAATACACGAATGATAATGACACTACTTAATTTGTTCAGTATTCAAGGAATTAAATTTGAATAACCAACTCATGAGTTTTTAATAATAAAGACTTGACTGTCAAGTCTTGACAGTGAGGCATATTATGTGATTGCTCCAAATACCTGGTATCAAGAAAATAAAATAAGTTACCCGGCAATTTGGAAACTGTTTTGGGTGAGCAAATGGACGCAGAACTGCTAATTAATTCTATTAAAGAAAGCAGACTGTACCACCTTATATTACTATTTGAACATGTACCTATTCGTCGCTAATAACCTTATTGGTTGGAGCGACGTTATTGAACTGAAATAGAACAAAAATAATCAAGAGGTCACAAACTGTCTAGCTAGTAGTTGACTAAAGGGAATTCTGTAGCTCCAAGTTATGGTAAGTTATATGTATAAAGTTTATAGTTACAAACCGATGGGTTGGTGTCAATCTAGAGTTCTGGTTTGCGGCTGAAGCCGGAGATGTCGCTGTGGTCACGACTTCAACATTTCCTTAATGTATTGATTGTGATCATTTTGTGATGATTTCAAAATGGTTGGTTAGATCTTTCAGATCATCCTGACCTCTTTTAACTCACTAATGTAATCTAATGTCTGTCGGGGAAGTAGTGGTTTCTTCGTGAGTGAACGGTTATAATTCATTGGAAAATATGTATTTGAAGGTAATCCTAATCAATTCGAAAATACTGGCAGGCATTTGAATTTTGTTGGGGAGGGTATGTCGTGTTCCATAATAAAACTTTGGAAGTATGGACCTTAGAGGGGGTGGGAAATTGCCGATTTTTAAAACGAAAAGTTCTTTTTCAATTTCTCAATTCAATGAGATGCACCTCTCACGAGATATTGGGCATGAAAAATTTAAATTTTCACCCTAAAAATCCTCATTTTCGAGTGATTTTGAAAATTGTACGAAAAATCTGTTTTTCCTTGTGAAACCAAATAGGCATTATTGAATCTAAATTTTTTCAAAGAGACACCCCTGTCCTTGCACAAATACGTATCTTTGTGATTACAGAAGTTCACTCATCTGCATTCAATAGATTAGTAGACTAGAAACATTTGAATGTATGATAAACGCATCTGATAAATTTTGTCAAATTTCTATGGTTCCATGTATTTCTTGGAACTGATTCATAATTATATGGAGAATTTGCATTTAGAACGGCCTATGTTACATTGTGGCGCCGCCTTTAACATAGGAATTTATTCAGGCTGCATAATTATCATATTATTTTGAATTGTTGGAATAGATATTGCATATTTTACTCACTTATCTTTTTTTTATTTATCACAAATTGTGTAGTATAACAACGCATGCAAGACCAATTAAATATTTTCAAGTTTTCTTGTGTTTGCCGCTTCTCAATCACACTAGTTTATGTCTTATTCATTTAAACGCATTATAAAACTGTTAAAAATGTTACTTAGAATATGTCGATACAGACAGGAATATTCGCAAAGCAGAGGCGGCGCTTCGTATGTTCGTACTACTCTTTTGTACTACTGTAACTCCACACTTGGTGTATATAGATAGAACTACTTGCGTACCTCAATGGGACAAAATAGACTTAGTAATTTAGCGCTAATGTCCATTGAAAATCAAAGAGCGCGCAAGATTGACTTTAATAAGGTAATAAACAAATTTTCTCCTATGAAATCTAGAGAAAAGTGTTTTTAGTTTTAAGTTTCTGCGTTTGTAACAAAATGTCATTCGCATTTGCAAACATTCTACATGTAGGATATTGCTTGCAGATTATAATAACTGTTTCTACAAGTTGTGAACAATAAATATCGTCATTAACAGAAAACTGTCGTTCTTACTTAATATTTATACGATATTATCATAACAATTGACTTTAATATGGGGCCCCAAATTGTTTTTTGCCCCGGGGCCTTTCCAACTCAAGCTCCGGCCCTGCCAGTTATTGTTAGTTTCTATCAATGTATTGATAAAAATTTTTTTAATTTCAAACAGTTTTGTGTTTGTTCATTCTCCAAAAATGAATCAATATACACTTTATAGCCATAATAAAAAGAAATTTTCGATGTAACCGTATGAAAATGCTTTGGTGTGCTGGCCGGAATCAAACATAACTAAATAAGGAGCAAGTTTTAAATATTTGTTCACTTGTTTGCGAAGAAGGAATGAGGACACCGATGAATATTATGATCACTAGAGTATGTTTCGTGATCAATTCGTATCCATATTGAATTCAAGTACGATATTTAACTTTATTTGTTTAAGTATAACAAATACCTCACCTCCAAAGAAAAGCATAAATCGCACGCCATTGGTGCGTTTATGACAAATATTGGTCGTGTTTTCTCACCCCTTACCGATGCCGCGTAACTTCAGATAGGTTTCTCAAACTATAGTTACCAAACATTATTCCAAAACTCAATTCATTTCAATCTTAAAATTCTCAGGTAATACATGTCATGTTTATTTTCCATATCCAACTATCCCTCACAAATTATAGTAAAGCCCGTTTATATTAAAATTCAACGACTTTCATATGTATCAGTTTCTTGTATCATCCTGTATATTCATAAATATTTTTACAAAAAATCAAATGAACAAATTACAAGCTCTTCAATAGATTGGAAATGAATATTGCGATCCTTATTAACATATACTACTAGTGATTATATTAATTCTTAAAACTTTTTATGAAATAATTTATAATAAAAAAGTAGAGAGAGCAGTAACATATTTTATCCTTAATTCATCAATAAATTAATAATTCATCATTTAAGTTACAACTCCCTAATCACAGTAGGTCTCGTAACCCTCACAGATGATCGCCCAGCTGGCATTTGCCACTCAGTTTCTTTACAGATGTGATCGGTCTTAGTAGGCGCCGCGTGCCGAGATGATGCTGAGAACGGCAATTTTTCAGAGAGTAAGAGTGCAAAGACTAATAGCAGTAAGCTTAGGTGCTTTCATCGTCGCGACGTGCGTCCTGCAAGGAGCTTTCGGCAGGATGAGATCCTGGTACGGTCAGCAGGAGCCTCTCGTTGTTGCTAGGTGCGAAGTTAGCTGTTGGAACGAAGATGACAGAAATTATGTGAGATACTTTTTTTTTGAAGTAAATTTCTTTTTGATTTGTTTCTTTAATTTTTATTAATAGTTTCCAGTATCGCTACTATATACTATATAGTGATGCAGTTTGTTTTCGATATCATTATTAAAACAGGATAGAGAATTTTATAAATTGTTCGCTAGTTCTAAGCATGTGTCGACTGAAAAAGTGAATATTTTAACTTTACCTATTTTTTTACCATTAGAAAAACACCATCAAAGAAATACTGTGTGTAACATATTTTCCGGTTTAAGCATATGCCTGCAAAATCAACACTGAACTGATAATTATAATTACTTATATCAATTTTTAAAAACCTCAAACCGACAGATTACTGGAAGAGCTGGAATGCCTTCCATCAGAAAATACACAGGGTGTTTGCATTTAAAAAGATAAATGATAAAATTTCCACAAAATTTATATATTTTTTTGGGTTGATCGGAAGTGAGGAAAAAAGTTTGTATTTACTCATGCCTTCACCAAGGAGCAAAAGTATCACCTTGACAAATGTGATCTATTAGAAAATCTAAGTATAATTATATTAATGTTTATATCAATTTGTTATCCGAAAAACATAGCATAAAGTCATGATCAATAATTTGCACCAAAATTATAGTTTTTGACAAAATCACTTATTCAATTTTAGTTTGGGTTCTTTACGAAATTTTCAACTTCATTGCACAATTCCTAAATATTTCATATTCAAAATAAATAACAGATTTTGCTGAATAAAAGGACTATTAATTTTCAAATTACTTCCCATATATAGGTACGTTTACTCCGGGTGAATCAAATTTTTACTCCGAGGTCTGAATGACGTCACGTGACTTTACTTTCGGTGTAAACACCCAAGGAGTAAAATTTGGTACTCGAATTTGATCCGTCCCAACTAGGGTAGTTTAAATTTAATTTTTAACGGTGTTAAGACGGCACATTAGTATCTATTCGTGGACCAAAGTAATAATGGTTTGCTGAAAGCACAGAGTAAAAATAGGTCTGATGTCACGTAAGCCAAATACTGACTGATAAATACTAAAAAATTACTAATATTGAATAATACTAGCGAATGGATCCAAAAAATGATATTAAAAGTGGTCGCAAAAAACGAGGAACAGATTGCAGCATCTCACTAATTACAGAAATTGGTTCGTAAATTACCGTTTTGTGAGCTTCAATTCAAAAACTGACATTTGCCAGCAAAACTACCTTATTAATTATCTGAAGAAAACTCGAATCTTCAATCTGGTAAATTTTCAAATAACTTTACATTCAAAGATTCCGAAAGGAAATGGACAGGAATAAGTTCAATACTTTGAAAGTACCATAAAGACACCAACAACTACAACAAATTGAATAGTTATTGAGAATATCTTTGAAATATATACTCCAAACTGGAGCATCTTCCATTGCATCAATCAACATTAACCGTACTTCTTCGTCTTCCATTTTGACATAATTTTGACAGTTAAAAAATACTTTCCTTCAAAGTTGACAACAAATAATATTATTACCTGATAGACGTCAACAAAACTATAAAAGGAACGATACAAAGCGCTCGCTGTAAACACTCGTTTTGAAAACGTATACGCATCAATGTTCAGGAGTCAAGAATACCATAACGTACTAATATCTCGAGATGCGCATACACATCAAAAGTTCACTTGTCGAGAATACGGCCCCAGGATAATGTTAGAGATTGCGACTGAAGTGAAAATTAATGAGTTAATGGATGCAAGCAAATATTTTTTTTCTTTTTCAGAAACTTTATCACCACTGTAACTATTTTTATCTACAACTGTCATATAACGGTTACGATTTGACACTATTTTTAATGTCATAATGACGTATATTACCGCACTAGTGCGTTTTAATACATTACCGCACTAGTGCGAAAATGAGAATCTGGAAAAAATATTATTACCAGAATCAAATACTTAAAATAACACTGGAAGCTGCATTTTCAATCTCCTTTCGGAGATTGTCTTCGTTTGAAATCATTTTTATAGATTTTTGTTCATTCAACTTTGACAATTTGATGACATAACCAATTTATTTTATTTCCACAGCTTTGTTTGTCTTTGTTGATATGGTCACAGAATATGATACACACCTTATATTTGCAGTCGATATTATTAAGAATACGTTGGATTGCATTTTTTCCATATTATGATATAGGAACTGTTAACAATAGTAATAAACAGTTGTAGATAAAATTTTGTACGTAACACGTGTCATGGGAATTATTAACGCACTTATGTGATTATACGACTCGGCCTACGGCCTCGTCCTACAAACTTCTCATGCGTGCGTTAATAATGTCCATATCCCACTAATTACGTAAAAAACTATTATATCCATTTTCAAATAAAATCAAAATCTATTATCAAATTACCTGAATATTTTAGGTTATGTCATTTTAATATGAAAATGTCAATTTTGTTCCCAGTCTTTATACCTGGACTATTCTAATCCAGCAAGATAGTCAATAATAAACACTTATGTTCTAAGCTGAATGAGTCCACGATATAGTCCACGGACTAATTGATCCACAAAATGTGAACTAACCTAATGAATATGAAATGTGCAAAATCTTACAATCAAGGGGTATGTCTCGTGCAGCTGCTATACTCTGATATATATTTTAAATTAACAGATCATTGTAGTTACCTATAATACCTATATTCACTCGTATCTTATAGTATTTTTCATTGTTAATTGCTTTGTCTAAGTTTTCTTGAATTCTTTATAACAGTGTTTGCTAGGTAGTCAAAAACAGCAAAAATACGTCATATATAATTTATATTACAATCTATCGTTTGAATGAGATTCTTTGCGATAACAAATTAGTCAAACAAAAAAAAGTAAATACAAAATTAATTTATTTGGAAATAGTCATAACCACATTTCTATAAACAATGAATTTTACGCTTATTCTTAGATAATCAGATATATCTATGTAATTGATGATGCTGGATCTCTCTCCAGCTCTTAAACTATAAGATATCCTTTATCAATCACAGTTATAAGAAAATGTTTTGGGATTTTCAACCTTTTTTAAACCCAACTACTTTTTCCTAGTTTTTTTATAGCATGTCAAAATGTTTCATCTTCGGTTTTTACTTAAAGAGTATCATAAAATCGAGTCGTAAAATATAACTTGTAATTCGAAAAAACTCGTAAAGTTAAGAACATAATTTTTTTGTAAGGTAGCTAACGTTTTAGCCATAATTTCCACAGTAATTGTACTTTAAATACTCAACTATCAGTACGTATTCTTCTCATCAACATTTAGCTGCTGAAAAAAAGCTGAACAACTTTTTAAGCTCATCTTTATATGGACAAGTACCCATTAGATTATTATTCAAAAGCTGTATTTAACGATCTTGGAGTATTTATTTGTGTATAGCAATCTCTATACACTCGGTGGAAAATTATATTTCACGCTGATGAGGGCGCCACTCATACCACGGTTAAAGACAAACTATAGAGAAATATTCAATTATAATGTGATTACATTATTACAGGGTATTTATTTCTTATTGATCATTAATAGAGTAAAAATTCAAAAGATGCGTCAGTTAAGGCTGTATGTATAACTGATACAGTAGCGTAACCATACCATCTAGGGCCCGTGGCAAATTCTTTTGATGGGGCACTAGCAGTAAAAATCTCGGCACGTTGTACTCAGTTTAATTTTAATAAGCTTCGAGATTTTCAGCGTACTCAATTACACTTGGTATATGTCCCACTAATGACCATAGGCCTTCTCTCCTAGGTAAGAGGGAATAGTTTGTAGTCCCCACGCTAGCCCAATGCATATTGGAGACTTCACACTCATCCATAGAACATAATATCTCAATGCATTCATCATCTATTCGCTAGCTTTTCGGTGGAGGAACAGCATCGTGAGGAAACCTGCATACATGTACAATGAAATGGGACTAGCAATTTAAATTCAATCATATATTTATCAAGAAATAGTATATTCCTCAACGAGTGCAGAATGGGCTATTATTCACGCCGATTAAGTTTCCAAAACTAGAGAGCGCAGCGAGTGAGTTTTGGAATCGTCCAAGTGAATAATAGCCATTCTACACAAGAAAAAGACTATACTTTCTCCACGACTAAAAAGGAAAAACTTCCAGTGAGGATCGAACCTCGAATGTCCGCGCCATAGTCAACCACTAGGCTATAGAGCATATTTATAAAAATGTAAAGAGTAAGTATGTATACGTAACTCATATTTTTAATCGGAAACCTTACATTCATAAATGAAATTAATTCCGAGAGGCGTACATATTCACTATCGCCACTGTTGTTAATTTTTTTCTCTTATAATACGTAAAATTATGATTTTATAATTATTTTGACGTTTCAAACGACGCGCTGTCAGAAGCGATTTGCGCTCTTAGGTATTTGACGTTTTGAAGAGACGATTTTTTCATTTTAATTCATTTTAGCGTGAATTCTGGTAATAATAGAATGTGATTGGCTAACGAGACTGAATTCTTTTTATTATTCACTGGTGTGTAGAATTTATATCATTGTGCAGCTAAATATGTAAAAATAATTTGTGCGTTATTATTTAGTCGTGGAGAATATCTCTTCTTCAAGCTTTCTGTTCCGCAAAAGTGTCTATAACATCATCCAAGTTCAAAAATGTCTTTTTATATATCCCAACTAATTCTAGAAGTGAAAGGCTGCAAAACACTGAGATTTGAAACAATTTCCTTCATTGGAAGGAAACGCGATTTCAGTTGGTTTATAATGATGTTCAATATTCGATTAAATATGTTCACTTTTAACAAACTTCCCGGATCTTGGCTCGTCTTCGCAAAATGGCATTTTACCTTCCTTTGACGAGCTTTAGTAAATTCAGGGGTGATGGACCATTTTTCTGCTACACTATTTGCTTCCATTTTCAAATTTCCAATTCTTCTAGACACATTTTCAACCGTTGAACGTTCAAATGCATTTCAAGATCGGTGACTTTAGACTGAAGTGCTTTAGAGACTGCTGGAGACTTTCTCTCTTCCTTCATTAGATAAAAAAATTTGATGAAATATTCCATCATCTGATACCATGCCTAAAAAAT
This sequence comes from Galerucella pusilla, assembly GCA_910591695.1. NCBI lineage: Eukaryota > Metazoa > Arthropoda > Insecta > Coleoptera > Chrysomelidae > Galerucella > Galerucella pusilla. The sequence goes on along the minus strand of CAJUYI010000684.1, from coordinate 80,929 downwards.
TATAAATTTGTTGAACTGTTTCAAAAAAACTCTGCATATCAATAAGCTCTCTCACTACATCATTGAGTACTAGATTTAGATTATGAGCAGCACAGTGAACATAATATACGACATAAAAGTAAATCAACATCTTTTTGTTTACGTTGGTTGAAATGCTTAAGCCATATCAATATGTTCAGTAATTGCTTGAAATCACCTAACAAGATAACAATATTTGAATAAAAATGTCATTGGTTTGAAATGACCAAAAATGACTGATGACATGAGGAGTGCATTCATAATCTATGGATTAGGTGAGGAGCGAAAACAGACAGTGTACGTGTCAGACTACGAGGTGAACGCTTTGTGAACGCTGTGGTGTAGAGTGTGAAGTACATATTAAATGTTTCATGAACACTTACACTCAAGGTGTTGCGTTTTGTACGTTTGTAAAATTTTTGGACGTGGTCGTATAATTGGTTTCACTCCACTCCATGGGCTATCTAAGTGAGTATTGGATAATATGCACATATTGCACATTCACCAAGAACTTTTTTTCTAGTATATGTATCAAACCTAAGGATTTTCAGACGTGAACAAAAGGATATATTCAGCGTTCTATAACACGAAAGAATTGCCAGAACAAAATACTTAATGTTTACATTAAGATCATTAACTTAACCATAATATAATATATGAATTTGTGGTAAACGAGCCCTGCTAGGAAATTCGAATAAGTCAGTTATTTTCCACACTTGATGAAGGTTATTTGAGAATAATATTTATCATCGAATATTGTCTGTGTTGTTATGGTCGATTTAAATGTTTTAAATTGCTTAGGAAATAAGGTGCGATTACGATAGAGGAAGCGGGGAGCGAAAAAGGGTATATATTTACCGTACGAGCTCAGTCATTTTTAAAGATATTCTAAAGAGATTTTTACCCATACTTTGCAGTATTCGAACAGAAATCGAAAAGAAACAATTTTTGGCACTATACATTCACTTTTCAAAACCGATTTCAAATTCAAAATCGAGCTATCTTTAACGCATCCAGGAAAATTCCAATTGGAACAGAAGTTTTTTCCTGCTCTTCTGCTCTTCGCGACATAAATTGCATACGAAGGAAAAGTTTTCTACGAATAAAAATAATAAAATGACGAATTCTCCCAGCAATTCCGGGTTTGCTTTGTTTATAATGATCCAATCACTTCGCTGAAAAAAGCATTGTATTTGTATTTTCATTATCTACAATTTATCTCCTGACACCATCACAATTACTTAAAAAGCTTTCGTTTTTTTAATTGAAACTGGAAAAATTACGTATTTTCTGTTTTAAATATAACAATTTCATGAGCGACATTTGCGAGTCTAAAATATATCAGGTTCATACTACGTAATGTCTTTTTTCTTCAAAAGTCAGAAAATCTGTTAAATTTCGACTGTGTAGGCGACCGTAAAGTTTCATTTTTCCTTCCCCTTTAGTTTTCACTTTCCTCTCAGCGGAGGGAAAAGCGTTATCAAAGCAGCATAGATAGAAACAAGAAAACCAACGTCAACAACTCAAGATTTATTAAACTGAAAACAAAACTTATACTTTCATTTATCATTCAAATGAATATTGAACGTACAATGCGAAATTGTTGCATTTGAAAATTAAACCTGCGCAATACCGTTGTAGCATCTTGTTGTGAATTTAGAGTAGCGTGACTCAGTGATACAGGATTTGTGTATTAACTGTATTGGCCAAGCGAAAGAGCATAAAAATAGTAAGATTTTCACCATAACCCCAGTTGAAAACAGACTGTGCCATCATGTAATGGTATATTATTTTATATGGAGAAAAAGTGATACTTTTCATGACGCGCTCTTGTTTGTAATGGAGAGCAATAATCACAAATCCTGTATCACTGAGGAACGTGATACGTCCTGTTCCTTTGTTATTTTTTGTATAAGCCAAATTGGGCTGGATCCCCCGATCAGATGGAGTTGAAGATTTGTATGTTTTGGCATGTGGCGTATGTCAGTTAGTAGTCAGACAGACTTGGTAGAATAATATCAATGTTATATTAATGGCATTTTGGATAATATTAGGAACTTATTACTAATTAAAGTCTATCATCCGATCTTTACCAGTAAACAATTGAAACTAAATAGAATATGACATGACAACCCACAGTAATCGGGACGCTGTCAGTGTTGTCATCCTGGTATGGTCTATTGTAGAAAAAGCAAACAATGTACTTAGTAAAATCAAGCTGTTTAAAAAAAGTCAGTATGTAAAAACAACATAACCCTACGGTTCAGCTACTGAATTGTTTATATTTCTTACAAAGTTTATTTTCTCATGCCCAACTAACCGATGTGAAAGACCGATATATTTTTTGTATTCAATATTTTCCTTTTTAAGACATTAGTTATGTCAGTGGTGTTGTATTTCTTCACTCCGATGTAGGTATTCAGGTCCAGATAAAAATAAATACACCCTAGACAAAACAACGTGATTTTTTGTTATACGTGACACATTTGGTTGATGTCAAACTGTTTAATATACAACAAAATTAGTGCAGGGCTCATTCAAATGTAAATGCTTGAATAAGTAGACATTTATTGTGTAATGGGAGCCGCATAATTTTGAATACATTTATAATATGCCGTTTGGATCGACTCATTATACTGAGTAAACAAAATTTCATTCCAACCCATATTATTAACCGCATGTTTTTATTCATAAATCTACGTAATAATGTTAATAGTTGTTTGTATACAGGAAGATTCAAAATATTTTCCTATCTTACACTAAGTACAACACTTGTTAAGTGTAGAATGAGAGAAACCGACAGTTCATAATTTTTATAGTACAGCTCAAAGTGCATGAATGCTCCAACACAGTTCTTTATTCATTTGACAATTAAAAAAATTGACTGCTGTTTGCACCGATCTCAGTTATCTTTTGGCTTTGGTACTCATGATTAACTTTATCCAATGATTAAAAGTGAAGTGTTTTGCGCCATTTGTGGTTAAGGTACTAGTTATTAAGTTATGTGCAACAAGGTTGGTTATGTGTTAGGTGTAAGCTGGTTTCTTGACATTTAGGAATAATTTGAAAAATAGTAATTTTGTTGGTAATAGTGGTGTCAAATACGAAAACTATTAGATATTTATATTTGTCAAATTACCCAAATGAAAGGTTGGAGTTTTCAATATAAGCGGAAAGAGAAAAGGATCAACAAATTTCTCTCAAAATAAGAAAATAATGTGCTTGAATTTAATAAGAATGTACAAGCACAAGATAGAATGCAAGGAAACAGGTGCGTTAAGCTGGAACGATATGGATAAACTATTTTGATGGAAGTTCAACCTTATTGTGTTCTGTGAATGTCAATAGTTTTGATTCAAAAACCATTTCCTAAGATTTGAAAAATCGAAATATTAATATTTCAAGCAATACCATGCAACGGCATTTTCCATTTTAATTTATAAATTTGACATTGTTAAATATTGTTCGAATAAAAGTATTGACGTTACAAACTACTGCTGTCAGATCAATAATAAAAAAATTGTCATTTAGACATGATTTGAACCATAGATTTAGACTTCGTTTCTCGAGTTTTGATGTTGCCACGGTAACTTTAAAACACGCGGCTACTCGACGGCTACTGAAATTCATCTCTCGAATAATTAATTGATCGAAGAGAAATATTTCTATTAAATTTAAATCCTCACACAGCACTGCAGTGTTATTGGGATGTGTTACCTTTGCAGTGAGTATTGCTATCCTTGTTTTGGAATGAGAGAATTGATAAAGATGTTTGTTGTAAGTAGAGTATCTTGTCAGTATTATAGCGGGTTATTCATCTAGTGTTTTTAATTATCGAAAACACCAAAAGTTCTAAAGATTGAGGTGTAGCTTTTGTAATGATCAGCCTCCCAACTAAATGAAAATTGTACTTTGTCCAAAGAAGGTCATTAAACTAGCTAAAATTCACATCAATTAACCCCGAAAATACAGGATCTTAAGGAATGATGTGGGTAGTATTCTCATTATACTTTAATTAAGTTAAATTGATGATGATCGGTAATATGGTCCTTATATCGCCGAGAATTTCAGTTCGGTTACTATAGTTTGTTTCAAAAAATATTGGAATGCAATAATCCTTCAACAGCCAGATGTTTATCATCGGATATAACAGCACATTTTGTACTGAATATCATTTTTGCATCGGCTGCTAGACAAGTTGCTTAGCAACAAATGCGAAATGGAATATTTAGTGTTAGTTCTAGGTTCACTCTTGAGGTGTTTTCGATTATTTATTTTTGGCTGCTGGTAGCAGCTCGTGGCGACTGAATTCCTCCGTTCGTTTATTACTGGGCGTGATGCCTAGTCTTACCTTCCCCTTGCACCTCGAGCACATACCGAAAAGTATGAGCTTCAAGCCACGAATTAAATTAAATATTTGACGTTTGTCCGGTTTGACGTTTATTTAAAGGTTAAGATTGTGCCGATTACGATTTAAACCTTACTAAAAATATCTAAATATGCAAAATTATATTATCAAAAACATTATAATTGAAAACTGTTCTTCTAACAACACAGAAAATTTATTGGCATTGGCACATGACAAGTGGTTTCGAGGATCCTAAACAATCGTGTTCGTTTTGCTTGAAAGTCGTGACGACTGAGGCGTCACGCACAAGTGCTTGAATCCCAAATAAACGAAAGCAACAATAGTTCACTCTAAAATCGACAACTACGGCTTGTCAAATTATGACGTCCAGGGACAAATAAATTGATGAGATGTCGGCAGATCGTTTCTGTCAAAGTTTTAGTAGGTAACGAGTAATTTCATAGTTGTTTTCTATAAATACATTTTTATAGGCTTCTATTTCTGTGTAACTATTAGATTTTAGATTTTATAGCACACGATTTTATATTCGGAGGGATTCACTGAAAGTTTCCTTTCATAAACTTAAGAATATAGCATTTTTCAGATTTTCAGATTTCATGGAACCTATTTCGTATATATACGGACCACTTGTTAATTCTCAATATTAGTTTATCTCTGTGTTTCTTGCGTTTTTACAGCTTCCAAAGACATTTGTATTAATACCTATCCACTTCTTCCTGTTCAGCTTATTTTAATTCACAACAAACAGACAATAAACCGGAATGACAAATAAGAAGTAGATACCGAACTCACTAGGATAAAATTATGGTAGCTCCGGTGATAGATAATTTAGATAACTTATTACCTTTATTATCATATTCTTTTTTAAAGTAATCAATATCACAATTAGCAGCTTCATTTCCACGCCATGCTAATTCGAACGAACATAAATGAAAAAACTTTTTTTGTAACCCATCAGGATTATCTTCAGAATAGCTTTCTACCATTTCCATTAATTCTTCTGTGGTAAACGCGTTAGAACTTCTTTTTCTGGTTTCAGGTTCAGCCTGAAGCTTTTTACGTTTTGTATCCCTGGCCAATCTAGCAAATTTATAGGTAATATCTTTGAATGGATCAATTTTGATGTAAAATTTTAGAAAATATTTTTCCTGGACCATTTAAGCAGTCGTATTCCAAAGTGTTTTCACACTAGCTTCAGTATAATCAGTTCCATCTCTTTTTTTTCATGTTAAAACCATAATGTTCAAGAATTTTTGCTATAACTTGTTCAGAAGTATCCTTTTCTAACGTATAATTGCGTGCGTCCAGAAACATTCCAAACTGTTCCCACGCAGACTTTTTTGTCTTCATTGTATTTCGCGATATACTTTGCTTAATTGTACTCTCTATTTTATTTATTGAATTATTTCCAAATCTTGTAATATTCATGTTAATAATATTTAAATTTTTGAAACAGTTTTAATAATTTTTAGAGAGTTAAATAAATAAATAAACAACTTAGTTTCCTTAGAAACCACTAACAAAGATTTTATATTGAATTATTACAGAGTGATAGAATTTTATACACATAGATTTGATATAATAAACGTCAAAAAATTGCCGTGACAAGACAAAAAATTGCCAATTCAAAACCTTCAAATTTTGTCAGTTATCAATTGACTCTAGTGAAATAGTCATTTTAATTCATTTTAGCGTGAATTCTGATAATAATAGAATGTGATTGGCTAACGAGAGTGAATTCTTTTTATTATTCACTGGTGTGAGAAATTTATATCATTATGTAAAAATAATGTGTGCGTTATTATTTAGTCGTGGAGAATAGTATATTCCACAACGAGTGTAGAATGATGACTATTATTCACGCGGATGAAGTTTCCAAAACGAGCGAGCGCAGCGAGTGAGTATTGGAATCATCCAAGTGAATAATAGCCATTTTACACAAGTAAAAGACTATACTTTCTCCACGACTGAAAAGAAAAAACTTCCAGTGAGGATCGAACCTCGATCGTCCGCGCCATAGTCAACCACCACTAGGCATATTTATAAAAATGTAAAGGGTATAAAAATGTATATACGTAACTCATATTTTTAATCGAAACCCTTACATGTATAAATGATAATATAATTAATTCCGGGAGGCGTTTATACTCACTATCGCTACTGTTGTCCATTTTTTTCTCTTATAATACGTAAAATTATGATTTAATAATTATTTTGACGTTTCAAACGACGCGCTGTCAGAAGCAGTTTGCTCTCTTAGGTATTTGACGCTTTAAAGAGACGATTTGATTTATTCATTTCAATTCATTTTAGCGTGAATTCTGATAATAATAGAATGTGATTGGCTAACGAGAGTGATTTCTTTTTATTATTGACTGGTGTGAAGAATTTATATCATTATGCAGCTAAATATGTAAAAATAATTTGTGCGTTATTATTTAGTCGTGGAGAAAATAAATTCTGAACCATGTGGAATATTCTATTTTGGACACCTTTGTTTTATTTAGGTTAAATGAGATAAATTGAATGTTAATCGATAGAACATTGTATAATATTTATATCAAAAGATAGTTCATATAAAATTAAATAAACCGTTGGATATACCGGGTGTGTCCGTCATTTCACACGAACTCAAAAAAAATCGTTGGTTGACGGCTTAGAATAAGGATTAGAGAAATGATCATTTATGAAGATTTATCGAGCAATGATGGAATGAAATTACTTAAGAAGGATATATATTGCGGAACTCGTATCCTGTCTTTCCATTTATAACTGACTAGTTGGTAAATGAACAACGGACTCATATTGACCATAGGAAACTTTATAAAATATCTGTGTTAGTAATTTGAGACAGATGGCCGAGATTGTAACGTCTTGTTAAAAAGAAAGCCTGCGGAACTTATGGCTTTATTTTATTTATTGTCATGTACCGCTCACAGTAAGTTACAGAGCGACTCAACAAAAGTCAATTAGTTTTACTCGGCAAATTATGAGTCGACGGCTATTGAATTACACTTCAAAGTCGGGGCCTAGAGCACGGGAAGTAGTTGTTGCATCTTAGTTGAATGGTCACTGTGTTTGAAAAATATTTTTCAGAATTTATAAAGCGTTAGAGTAATAGAATATTACTCTGGTGATATATATTGGTAACGCGCTTTATTAAATATACGACAATATTACAGGAAACTGTGATAATACTTTATTGAGAATTACTTTTCAGAAAATTATCTCCAGTTCAGAATTATGCTCTTCATGCTCTTCCACTTTGTACTGAGACCAGTCTGCAAGTTACATTGACTTAAAAAAATAATGGTTTGTTATATTGCAGATATAACAATCCCGTGTAATCTATTATCTGTCGAGGCATATAGCTTGAGAAGTAGATGTTCCTTCTTATCTGTATCTGTAGAGTAGGAAGGGTGAGTGTGTAGGCTCACAGCACTTAGGCCACATGTGACCCATTGTACATCCTCCCGAGGAGTTGTCCTCCTAGGTCATTGTCCATCCTGTCCTTCTCAGGAAGGTGGACAGGTCACTAGGGGACATCTCCTTTATATCGGCAGGTGTAGGCCAAGACTCACCGAACACACACTCTCTTATTGACGATAACTCCGGACACTCGCATAAGACATGCCTGACAGTTTCATCTTCCTGTTCACACATCCTGCATAGAGGTGTGTCCACTAGCCCCATAGTATGGAGGTGTTTCCTTAGTTGACAGTGACCAGTCAGAAATCCTACTGTTAAACGTAGGTTTTTCCTGGTCATCGCCAAATATTTTTTCGGCACCAGCTTCCCAGGGTCGCCCAGGGTGATCCTGGCAAGACTGCATCCTTTGATTCCATCCCATATATTAAGGGATTGAGCATGAATGTAGCGTTTGGCTAGTTCCGCAATTGTCGAAGTCGTTAGACTGTAGGTGTCACTGGGTCCTAGAATTTTCAGTCCAACGGGTTCCCTGGCTAAAGCTAAATCTTGGTGGCACTCTAGTACTATCCTCGATATAACACATTGTCTGTTCAAGGCTAATAGGGCTTGTCTACTATCAGTGCAGATTGTTATGTTTTTGCCAGAAATTCCTCTTCTGATTAGTTTTTTGTGGCAACTGAGATACCAGCCAGTTCTGTTTGAACCACGCTGGTATTGTTTCCCATTCCCCACTTAATCTTTAGGCTTAGTGCTATCGAGTAAACTCCACATCCTGAGCCTTCTTTCATTTTTGAACCATCTGTATATATGCGTATTGCATTTGCAGCATCTGGCTCTGTGTTCTGTTTTATTTGAATTTTGTAGGGTTTGTTAAACAAAAACCTGGGTTCAATTGCATCGTTGACTGCCTATTCCTTCTTAGTGAACGGTCTTCTTTTTTGGAGAATGATTTTCGAAATTTTAAGAACTTATAATAATACTATTATTATATTATCTAAATATAATAATCTTTGCAAATCACTCATTATCTTCAAGTGTTCCACCCCCACAAGTATTTGTATGAAAATTATCTTCTATGGGAGTATTTAATCAGCTTACATTTGTTTTTGCTATTTCTAGAAATTTTGAGCATCAAATGAATAATCCATAACAGCTGGATTGATATTGCACAACAATATTTGCTTATAAAATCACGTAGCAGCCATATCTAAAACTAAAGTCGAGACACACTTATTTTGAATAAACATACTTCGGAAAATAATAAATAATTCTTTGAAGCGGTACTGATTCATAGAGAACTGAAATACAAATTTGCAGTGATAGAACCCTTTAAACATGGTGTACAACTGAAATGTAATAAAAACCTGTAACAAAACTTTCTGGAAATTATGTGTCGATAAACATGAGATTTGGAGTTTTCAGTATAAGTCATCTCGAAAAAATACTAACTGGCTCTACACTACAAAGTATTCTAACATGGTATCGTTAGTCTTCAATACTTGAACATTATCTGACTTGGTTTTTTCTCGCATTTATGAGTTGTTTTAATACATTTTTGTTATAATTGTATTATTACACGACAGAGAAGTCGTTCATGGAATGTTCTGACAGAATAGACATCTTACACATTATTAAATCCACTGAAATTATAATCTAGCCATAGCTTCCGGAAATTTTTTTCAAATCCCTAGATTAAGAGAAGTTCGAAGGGTTTGAAATGGGCTCGTTTACTAAAATCATTTTTCGTCGCAAAACAGAGTATTAAGGATAAAAATATGATTCTGAAAATTTCATGTCAATAGAATATGTCGTTCTCCTAATACAACCAATTAAACAAGCATACCGTAGCGGGGCGAAGACTATGACTGTGACGTCACCGCATATGAAAGTTAATGTGCACTTACATTACGCTTCTGACTGTAACGTGCCTCGCGTAGAATTTATTTATTTTGAATTAGTTACAAAATTTTTGTGTTAATAAAATAAAATAAGTGGACCTTATTAAAAAAAAAACCATTAAATCTTCCAGAAGTGGACTTGCTAATGATTATGAAGTTTTTTAATGAAAAACACGAGTTTATTAAATTATAATTTTATACTATGTGACACATAGTTTTTGGCTGTTTTCCGGCGAGAATGATTGAAAATGTCAATATATTCATAAATACATGCTCTCTCAAATGATATACAGGGTGATTTAGATGTTTTATTTTATTCCTGGTCTAGTGGACAAAGTTACGGAGATAACGCTACAGGTTACTCAGTAAAAAATTGCATTTTTTTTTAACTGCAGACTGCCCAATTGAAGGAACTTCTCCAAATGCCATTTATGATGAATATGTAGTGGAAATTGAAAAGAACAAGAAAAACTTATTTTGATGAAGCAGGTAATATTGGTTCCAAATGTTTACATCAGATTCAAATGCACATGCACCTCACTGGTAAAAAAAGCGATATTTGTTAGAGCTGATCCGGACTTTGAATCTAATAAAATAATTTCCTCCAAAACACATAATATACGCCAGTTTTGTTGATGATCTACTGAAAA
>CAJUYI010000684.1:40741-65565 GCA_910591695.1 Galerucella pusilla | reverse complement strand
TGAAGCGGAGAAAATTTTATTTTCAATTTCTCTCCAAGTTAAACCTGAATAATACATTGTATTTTTGACTCCACAAAATTTTCAAGTGTCGCAAAACCTATCACTAATAGCTTATCAATTTTTTTTAGTGTGTGAAGAATTGCCTGAATAGAGGATTGCCAAAACCAGGAAGCTGTCCTGAAAAAGATCACTTCTCACCATTCCCCGTTGTTTGTTCGAAAACTTGTGAAAAAGATTCACAGTGTAGAGGTATTACCAAATGCTGTCATCACACTTGCGGAAGTATATGCCAATCACCGACGAATTTAGATTTTGTGGAAGGTACGTATAAATTTATTATCAATAGCAGATTATTTTCTGTCTCTCACAATAAATGAGGAGATGTGTAGCACCAGCGATTTCTCCTTAACCATCAGGATGCAATCAAAAAGGTTGTTTTGCTATGAATGTAGTGTATCACCGGTATACAATGCGATGGGACTACCTGCCAGGAAAAAAGTCCAGTCCCAGTATATTGTTTCTGTGCTTGGTAGTTGGTACAGGCAACAATTTCAGACCGAATGGACTGCCAATCAAAGGCCTACTGGTATGAGATACCCTTAGAACATATTATGTTCTAAGGAGATACCAGACTTACGGCAAGTAAATGGCAACAGAATCTGGCTTTGCTGAAGGTTAAAGACGATGTCAGGTCTTCAGCTGGAGTCCTTTCTGAACACCGCTATCACATGGATTATTGATTGATTATTACAGTCCATCCGGTCGAGTTTTGGAGTCCTTGGCACCTCAGTCTTCAGGCTTTTTGCGTTTTTGGTTGTACAATTTATGTGAATAGATTGGTGGTCAACAGTGTTTTCACTAGATCTTTTTTGTAGAAATTCCTCCTTGCACACTTCAATGAGTCAGCCCTTCGCGTTCGAAGCTGTTCCTTCTTTTTTTATTCACAGCGGACATATTGCAGGTTTCTCTTTATATAGTTAAACTGATTTAAGTATTTTTTTCCTTTGTGAATCCATTATATATTCCAGACCCATGCACCACTGCGTCAAGTTAAAATAACAAGAAAAAAGTCTCCGTGACTAACCGATACATTGAGGGACATGATGAAATTGAGAGATAGAGTATTATCTAGATTTAAAAAATCAAAAAACGAGAATCATTGGATTTACTACAAATCAATTCGTAATGAAGTCAACCATGCAATAAAACGTGAAAAAAGCATATTTTGAATTTCAGCTAAAGCGAAAGATAAATATCTGGAAATAAATGAAAAAGCATAACATCTTTCGGAATAATAAAAGTTCAGCAGTTATTCCTGATCACTTACAAGATCCCGATCTTATAACTTACCATTCCATCGATGGCATTGGTGGTCACATTAATCCATATGCTGACATTTTAAGCCACTTTTCCTCAACTGAACTGCCGAATGTCTATAATTTCAAATTCACGAAAATTGATGAGTTAAAGGTTTACGAAAAAATACTTTCTATACATTCAAATGCTGCTGGACCTGATAATATAAACACCAATAGGATTCTACATTGTTGTCCATTTATTTTAGCATATATTACTCACATATATAATTTTTGTGTAAAAAATTCAACGTTTCCTTTAATTTGGAAAGAATCTGAGGTTCTACCCATACCAAAAACGGACAATCCTATCGATTGCAATGAGCTACGTCCAATAAGCTTACTGTGTACTTTTTCGAAAATCCTGGAAAAAGTGATGGATGAACAAATACGTCAACACATCATCAAATTCTACTATTACCTGAACATCAGTCTGGGTTTCGGCTAGGATATAGCTGCACTACTGCAGCTCCTTAAAGTTTTAGATGACATTTATTCTTATATCGATTCCAACAAACTTTGCATTTTAATCTTATTAGATCACTCTAAGGCATTTTATAAAAGTATTCACTCTTTGCTTCTGTCATTATGTAATTATATGTGTTTTGATAAACAAGCGCAAAAAATGTTGCAGTCCTACTTAGATCAAAGATCTCAAAGAGTATTTCTAAATGAAAAATTGTCAAAGGAAATGTACCTAACACGTGGGGCTCCGCAAGGATCCATCTTAGGTCCTTTGCTCTTTTCCCTATACACATCCCAATTTCCAAGTTACCTGAAATGTATGAAGGCTCACTATTACGCGGACGACACGCAGTTGTATATGGATTTTAATGAACCAGAAGTTGAAGACGCTTGTTTAAAAATTAACAAAGAACTTGAAACTATAATGGAGATTTCAAATAAATTCATAGTACACAATGTAAATGTGAGATTTAAAAATAAAATTAGTATGCCGAAACATAAAACCACGTTATTCCGATCTAGCTTCTCATATAACATTGCTAATCTGTACAACATGATCCCGGAAGTCTACAAAACTTTACCCATTTCTCAATTTAAACTTCAACTTAAGAAGTCTCTACTTAGTAATAGCATAACATTGAAATTCTAAGTCTAACTAGTCTAAGCAGATAAAACTGGCCTTATTCATTTCAATATTTACAAAATTAGATTATTTGAGCATGTAAGAAATTATTGTAGGTAAAGAATATTTAATCTTCAATTTTGCGGTTGCGTGGAAGAGCGCTACTTATCTGGTGCTTCTCGTATGAGAACATCATCTAAGAGCGAACGGAAGCCTGCAGACATCCTAAAATTCTTCCGGGAAATAGGACTAAAGGAACTACTAGCTTCTGAGACTCTCCTCAGAAACTGAGTAAAAGTAAGGGGGCACAATAGACCTTTTAGGTCTCAGTGAATGTCACCCCAAAAATCACACATACATATATACATACAAGAGCGAACGTCGCCTTTGCTTGTATTGTATTTTCATAACACAGCAATAAAGTAATTTATTATTATTATTATTATTATTATAATTATGACAGAGTATCTTGGCCCTATTTATGAGGATTATATTAATTCTTTTTATTTATGGTCATAGAATGTTTTTATTTTTTTGCAGTCCTAAACTTAAACTTATTGATTGTTTAGTTATTTCGAGGTGTCAGAATTTGGGAAAATTATTTTTTCTTGATAACGGTAGCTGGAACGCTATTGAATCGTTGAATTAGAAATAAAAAGATATTGTGGTTTGGTTTTCCAAACAGAAATTGACAAAAATAATAATAAATACACAAGAAACATACACAACACAATCATTTTTAGTTTCGGTTGTTATGCCATTCACTTTCCTGATTATACGATAAGCAATTCTTTCCAACTACCGTGGACCAATTAATTATATAGTATAAAAAAACCCGTTCAATTATCGGTAGATTTTATTAAAGTAATCAATATTATAATGAGCCAATAATATTTTATTTGCTATAATAAAGCCTTCCGAACAGGTTGAATACTCCGAAATATGGTCTTTCGATAATTAAGCACTATACTAATAATATGATTATACTCGATAAACACAACATAATGCTTTGTAGTCAAATCGACATTGATAATGTAAAATACCCACTCTAATATAATTTTTATGTTCTTTAAAGATTATAATCTTCGATGGATAGACATGAAATATTATGTCTATAAGAGAACTGACGATTGGTAATTTATTCAAAGATAATTCCATCAGAAAAAAAAACTCTATCGAAAGCAAAACCAAACTGTAAAGTATCTTTAAGAGCTGTTTTTGGTATGGTATTATAATCAGTATATGTATGTATATATAATGGGGGAATATGCACCCAAATTGTGCTTTATCGGTTTCGCCCATTTCAATGGGTCCTGGATCTCAAAGTGGATTGCCCAGTTTTATTGAGTTTCTCCAGGCATCCCATCACCATCCCCATACCATTTAAAAACTGGTCACACAAACACTCACTCTTTCAATGGCTGCATGGTAATTATTCATAGTAAACTTATATTCATTCCAGCAATATTCAACTGTTCGCACTTTCCTATGGCGTGAATTTATATTTATGAGTTCCATCTATTTAATAGCTTGACCTGGTGATGATACTCTAGCTACACTCCTCCATGTTAATTGATAGATTAGTTCAAAGACAAAGTCAAAGGCTTCGAGTCCTTGGCACCTCAGCCTTGAGGCTTTTCAAGCTAACCGTTTATAAGAGACCAGTGGCCCTTATCAGGCTCACTAGTTTTTCCACTGCGATCATATTAAATAGATCCTTCATGGGGTACTTTATTCCTAGGAGTCTATATATCTCTTTCATGCTACAACATTGTATGCCATTTTATCATTCCAGTATATATGTGACTTTCATTCCTGGAAAGCGTGGGGCTATTTGTTGGATGATTTCCCTTCCACTTAAATTGTTTGTCAATTGTATCTTTCTGCAACAACTTCCTCACCATAAAGTAGTGGCGAGAAGTTGAACTATTGAATGAGTAGACAATAACGCAACTCGAAGTTTATAACTTATAATTTTATAACTGGAAAAAACTGCTTTGAAAAACACAGTTATTATAGTAACTTGTGATTTATTATACCCTTTTTCTGAAAAATGAAAAACTATTTGGCTTTCAGTTATTTCGATTTATCATACATTTTTAGTCTTCAAACAAGTTCAAAAAAAAACCTCATTGACTGGGAATTGATCCCAAAACACTAGTCGCAAATTCAACGACTGGTCGTCTCTGTTGAATCCCCCCTCGTTAATCCTTATAATCCTAGTCATGATATTTGAATAAAATTGTTAAATTATTATATTGTATATGGACATTCTCATAACCTGAAACTTATAAATCAGAATCATCATAAACAAAGATTCTTGCAATGAAGGTGGATAGATATCATGATTTATAATTTCACTTGTTACTGGATACAATTGCATGAAACCTTTTTTGTTTCAATACAATTTGCATTTATAGCTTCGGTGTCAAATGCGATTTTTCATCGCACCCTGTAATAGAGTGATTCATCTAGATGTTATGACCAAAAAAAATTACATTGCCCTGGAACCCTATATCTGATTGATTCTTAACAAGCTAATGAAACAGGTTTAGATCGATTGGAATTATGGCCCAGTTTTTCAGACGCGCTTCTCTGCTGAATCTTAATAGGACCACCAACAATCAACAAAAATTATTTATTAACATTTTAACGTTGTTTTTACAGAAGTGGACTGGCCGTTAATTATGCCATCACACGCCACAACAATAAATGTAGGTAGTTTTACTATTCCAGAACCAGTTCTGTATTAGCTACTTATGTAGATTACTTATGTAGTAGATATTTATCAAGAATATCGATGCATTTCTGTTCAAGTTCAACAATTATTTATAATAATAATAATAATAATAATAGATTTATTGACCAAGATAAACAAAAAATAATAATTATTACAATAAGTATAGTATAATTTTGGTCAAAAGGACTACTGATCAGTAAAACTTTTCTTCTTCAGAAGCCTTTACAAAAAAAAGAAAAAAAAAAAAAGGAACATACTTACTATCTAAATGGACAATACACTTTAATTCCTACGTTATAAGGTTACAAGAGTATGGTTTTAGAGTAGATTTGTACATTGGTCATTAAAAATAAGTTTGGTTACTCTTTTTTGAATAGTTAGATAGGCAATTCTTTTAATTCGTTCGGTAGAAGGTTTCGAAATCTGATAAGTGAAAGAATTTTCAAATTGAGTTGTTCGATGTTTAGGAATATTAATTAAATGTTTCCGACGAATGTTCACATTGTGAACATCTGTCCGAAAAGAGATTTTGTTGTATAGATATGGAGGCCTCTGTGCTGCTATAACTTTATGAAATAGGCATAGTGCATGAACCTTTCTGCGATTCTCAATATTCAGCCAGTTTGCCATTTTCAGGGTGTGTGATATTTTACCAAATTTTCTAATTACATAGGTGAGTCTTAGTCTCAATTCAATTTATAGTAGAATAACCCTCAATACTGCCGTCCAAAGCTAGACATTAAACTTTAATGTAAAATAGCTTCAAATTATATAACCTGAATATTTATTTTCTTATGTATTCATTTTTCTCTTTTTTAAAATGAAAGCCCATACATTGAATACCGTTATGGAAAATTGTTCAATCTTTTTTGGTATTATATCATCAAGATTTTTAGGATGTCTACACTTTACTTTTTTCAAACCCGTTGGGCTGTCATTTTATTGATAAGTCTCTCCAAAATGTATTTTTTCGCAAAAAAATTGAGCTTTTCCCAACCATCATTATTATTTCTTTCAAAGTATAGCTCATACTCATTTCTTTTAACTAATATTTCCATTCCTTTTAACATTGACCTTTCACTTGTTACTCATTTCAAATGCTGCACGAAACCCTTAAAGGCATATACTTTCTTCAGCCTTTTCAATTACTCCTCCACTTGGTGGAAGGAGTCTGCAGACATAAAGATATATCCAGGCTCAAAATATTTGAGGGTGATAGTTTCTGTAGGATTGCTTTGATAATTTATTATATGAATTAAAAATGAAAACAGGGCTAAATTTTTGTTTTAGCTTGAGCAATTGTCTAACCACAATATAAAGTGCTTATTAGCATCTCTCTTATTGTAAAAAAATGATTCAAAATTGCTTCATGTCATAAAACAGCAAAAGGAAATCTTTCAGCAGCTATTGCGCCAACATTGCAAATCGACTGACACGCATAGGGTAGTGGGTAGTGCCATTGTCTAATTTAGACAATGGTAGTGCTCATCCAAAGACTATTACTCCCGAGAATCATTATTTTTAATATGGACATTCTAAATAAAGCATACATCGCAACCTTCTTTTGGGGAGTCAGCTGTACGTTCAGGATTGTGTAGTTAGAGTGACTCGCAAAGTTCGCACTCTTCATTTCATTTCAATTTCACAAATGATATTGTTCCTGATCTTAACGACTTTTCTGTACTTCTCGTAAGAACAAATAAACTTGAGATCTTCTTCTGAAAATCATGAAACATTAGAGTAACAGTTACATCGCTGGGTACTAAATATAGACAATCTGCTGCATGTTCTATTTATTAATTAGACAATTAGAAAGAAACACGTATGAACACGAGCGAAATATTGTTTGGATGGTCAAAATATAGACCAAAAAAATTGAAATCGGAAATCATTGATTCGTATTTTGAGCGAGTTTAAAAATAAGTTTTGTTATTACTTACAGGATATCAGTGTTATTGCAATTTCCTTTTTTCATGCGAATAATGTTTATCGTGTTTATGATATTTGACACGTACGAATATCATCAAACATTTCTATAACAGAGAGATCCAAAAAAGGCTAGGAAATCAGTAATTTTCGAATGGGTAAATACAACAAATTAGTAAAGATGCAAGTGGAGTTTTTTTCGGATTGTAGGCAATTGATACCTAATTTTCGGAAATCTATCCTATCTAAAGTATTAAAATCGCGTTTAAAATCTTAACTTACTAATTATTGAAAAATGGGAATAATAATTGGAAATCAAGATATCCAACTATTCAATCTGCGTACTAGAATACGGAGTACCTACCTAATAAATACAAACATTCTAATGAAAGACGCATTTAAATCATTGAACCATTTTGAACATCAATTAATCTATCAATAACTTCATCTTCAACTTGAGTCTCACAGTCTATAGTTGTAACTAATTTCTGTGTCCAATAAAACTAATGGATTTGAGTTTTTTCTGGCTTTTTTATAATTTTGTCACGACTTCTACGTTTCCATGATTTTTTATTGATTTTCTTCCTGTGCTTTTGGCTTTACTTTTTATGTGAAAGTCTATCAGACTCAACTGCTTCTTCATAGGATCCTTTCTGGAGAAATTTCGACAAATAGGTCCATCCTGACCTAATCATATGTCCAAATTATACATCTGCTTCCTTTGGGAGCTGGACCTGTGAATTGTCTTGTCACTCTCTTCCTTCGCCTCTTATTTGATTCCAGTATTCTGTTGACCAGTGACTCCGAAGATTTATTGACTATGACTTTGCAGTATTCCTGTATCGGCACGTAGGTTCAGTAAGTCTGATCTTTTGTTTTAGTCCGCCGAGGTTTTAATCCGCTCGCTTGGCAGTCATAATGACTATTTTCCTTTTGTTTACTTTATCGAGCAGGTTTGAAACTTCACATTTTCAATTTTTACATATATCATGAGTGAGATATGATCTACGACTACGAAATATCCACATGAAGTCAAAATGTGTGGCGTACAGGCAGCAGAGTGGAGCGAGATAGACGTAGGTAGGCAAAGCATCAGGCTCAAGAGCGAGTCCAAAGTTCGAATCCTGCCGGTTTCGCTACTTGAATTTTCAACAAAGAGGACATAAAATGATATTTTATAAAATAATTGCTGACTCATGATTTCATTATGCATGAACACTTGTGATATAAATAAAAAAAGTGAATTATATTAGTTTTTTGTTCGAGAATCAAGTTCTAATAATATTTATATCATAATTCCAAAGATAGCAGGCGTGACATTCTGGAAAATAGGGCAATAAACATATTATATCATATCTGTTATAGACAAGCTCTTAGAACGTTTTACTGCAAAAGCTAAATATGTAGCTAATATCTGTCCTCAATTTATCAAAGAAAATGTTTTTATATTTAAGTGGGTTAAAGTTGAACGGTTATAAAATGTTGAATTTATATTAGACCAGGTGTGAAAATTGGCCATGTTTCTTATTTTTGTTACACGTAACTACTAGATTAATCTGCATTATTGCAGATAAAAATAACTTAGTTTGTATAATTCAAATATGCTGCAAGAATTTAATAAGCTCATTCACATATTTTTATTTATTTTACCATTAGGAAGAGCTTATCATTTTGAGGCTCTGTGCAAAAATGTACGTCATCGCATATAATAGTATATTATCAAAGGAGCAATTTATGTTAGCCATTATTCACGCTAGGTGACGTTTGTGTCCCGAGCCGCAGGCGAGGGGCGCAAGTCACTCCATTTCATGAAGTAATGTGGAGATATAAAGTTATCTTTCGATTTTTCTGGCAGCAGTCCTATAGTCGTTAATTTCGCTGCTTTTCTTATTCCAGTTGGTGTACAAAACTTTCCGAATTTACTGAATTAATCGTTGCAGTAATATAGCAAATTCATAACAATTTGCTATTACTAACGTCAAAATTAAATAATTTGACATTTTCAAAAAACAGGCAATCTTTTTCAGTAGATAATCAACAAAACCGGCGTATATTATATGTTCCAAAAGAAATTATTTCATTTGATTCAAAGTCAGGATCAGCTCTAACAATTATCACTTTTTTACCAGTGAGGTGCATGTGCATCTAAATCTGATGTAAACATTTGGAACTAATATCACCTGCTTCATCAAAATAAGTTTTCCTTGTTCTTTACAACATTGGAGATTTAATATCCACTACACATTCATCATAAATAGCATCTGGAGAAGCTATAATTAGGCAGTCTGCAGTTGAAAAAATTCCAATTTTTTTTTATTTTCTTGGAATTCGTTTTTCAAGAATTTTGAGTACGTTTTCAGTATTGTAATATCCAAGCCTACTATTCGTAACTCATTTTTTTTTTTGCTTTTTCAAGGTGTTCTGAAATTGATCACCGCTTGATTTTTCTCTCTTTCCAAAAACCATGGTAGTTATAAACTTTTTTAAGGTCTTAGATGATGATAAAGGTAACACTGACTCCGTAGTGGACGGCTCCTCCCTCCTACGATGGAGCAACATGAGAAAAGCAATAACATGAGTCTGCTTTCTCAAAATTAGGTCCACACATTTTATTTTATTAACAAAAAAATTTTTTAAGAAGTAGGTACCTAATACAAAATAAATAAATTCTATGCGAGGCACGTTACAGTCAGAAGCTTATATTAACTTTCATATGCGATGACGTCACAGTCATAGTCTTCGTCCCGCTCTCGGTATGCTTGTTTAATTGGTTGTATCAGGAGAACGACATATTCTATTGACATGAAATTTTCAGAATCATATTTTTATCCTTAGTACTTTGTTTCACGACAGTTAAAAGTGATTTGAAAATTTTAGTAAACGAGCCCATTAATTTGTATATAAATGTTTAAAAGATTATGAAATCAAACAATTTTATTTTGTTAAATCTACATTGTATTTAAACATAAAGTGACGCGTTTCGCTAACACAGTAGCTTTTTCAAACGAATGGAGGTATAATGAGAAACTTTCTATTTATACAGTGCCTTAATACTAAATTATACGGATATTTAACAATAAAATTATAATCTATTTACAAGGAAATGAAATGAATTTGTCTAAATATGGGATTAACTAAAGTATTTAACAAATTACCTGGAAACTCATTCACAACCATCCTACAGGAATCTTTCTAGGTAAAAAGGTTTAATAATGGAGAATTGTTAATATCAAGTTGGTCGTTAAGAAGATCATCTGAATATTTGTTTTTATTTATATCTAGGGCTTCTAAAAGATTTAATTTGAAGGATTTAGTTTCTATATGAAAAATTTCAAAATTTGAATCGAAAGAGTGTTGGTTTTCTAATAAATGATTTGAATAGTTGGAATCTAATTTTTTGATTCTCATAACTACGTTTGTGTTCTGAAATTCTAGTTTTAAAATTCCTAAAAGTTCTATCTATATACATTTTATCACAGTCGTCATTACCACATTTTCATTTATAAACTCCTAATCAGGATATTAACAATTCTCCATTATTAAACCTTTTTACCTAGAAAGATTCCTGTAGGATGGTTGTGAATGAGTTTCCAGGTAAACTTGTTAAATACTTTAGTTAATCCCATATTTAGACAAATTCATTACATTTCCTTGTAAATAGATTATAATTTTATTGTTAAATATCCGTATAATTTAGTATTGTGATTCCAACGCAACAACACGGATTTGTCGCCGGCCGTTCCACCCTAACCAACCTGCTACACTGTGTTAATGACTGGACGTCATCTCTTAACGATCGGCAACCAGTAGATATTGTCTATCTGGACTTTTCCAAGGCCTTTGATCGCGTTCCCAGGCGCAGACTTCTACACAAGCTGGAACACTTCGGCATTCGCGGCTCTTTACTTAGCTGGATTGACGACTTTCTAACGGATAGATATTTTAAAGTGAGAGTTGGCGAAGACTTCTCAAGGGATAGATTGGTGGAAAGTGGAGTGGTTCTTGGTCCTCTGCTTTTTATGGTATACACCAGCGATCTTCCTTATCACGTAACTAATAAAATATCTTTGTACGCTGATGACACAAAGATATATACGAATCCAATCACCAACCAACAAACCCTCCAGCTGGACTTAAACTCCATCTCCAGATGGTGTTCTCAGTGGCTACTTCCATTGAACACGGAAAAATGTGTAGTGCTCCGAATTGGTAAAAACAACCCACTTCTACCGTACTTCGTAGATAGTCGACCATTAAATTCTGTGTTTTCCTATAACGACCTCGGAATTATCGTAAATAGCAACCTAACTTGGTCTGATCATATAACTTCAGTTTGTAAGCGCGCGAACACCAGACTTTATCTCATTCGTAAGTGCTTTTCGAGTGTTTCGTTCCAGTCGTTTTGCAAACTGTATACTATCTATGTCCGACCAATTCTTGAGTACCTAGTTCGCGATAGAAATCTTTTGGAAAATGTTCAAAGAAGAGCCACTCGACTGTCCCTGGGACAGCGAAGACCTTCCTACGAGGAAATACTCTCCATGGCCAACTTAACTTCCTTTGAACTTCGCAGACACCGCGGAGACCTCATTACCACTTTTAAAATATTAAAATTTAATTTTGGTAATCTTGATATGATGTTCACCTTGAATCCAGATGACCGCCTTAGAGGACACCTTTTTAAACTCAAAAAAGAAAACTTTACCGTCAGATCAAGACAGAACTTCTTACCAAACAGGGTATTCGACAGCTTGAATAATCTTGATGTATCCACAGCTTCTGCACCATCGACTAACTCGTTCAAAAACAGACTTGATCGTGCGCTGCTAGAGCACTTATAGTTTATTTGGTATATTGTGTATATTGTACTTATTTTTCTGTTCTTTACCTACTAGTAGGCACCTATGTTTCTTGTGTAATTATCTGTTTTTGGGCATAATAGGGATTTGTCCCTCTGCCCTTGTCTAAATATAATAATAATAATAATAATAATATTAAGGCACTGTATAAATAGAAAGTTTCTCATTATACCTCCATTCGTTTGATAAAGCTACTGTGTTAGCGAAACGCGTCACTTTATGTTTAAATACAATGTAGATTTAACAAAATAAAATTGTTTGATTTCATAACTTACTATGGATCTACATCAAGTAAAAGCCTCATCTATTCAATTTTCGATAAAAATATTGTTTTATAACCATATTGGAAAAAAATTAAATATTTACACGGTAGATCTGAATTAAAACGAAACCACTTTCACTTAATGAAAAAATGTACCTGAAAGAATTTAATAACGAATTAATTTGTAAGCAGTAAGTGTAACGTACATTTTTGGAGAAAGAAAAAAGGAGATATAAGAACCAAATGATATACAGGGTGTACCAATCTTACGACAAACTTCGGTATATGGGTTATTTTAAGAGATATCAAAAAATGTTATCAACAAAAATAGTAGTTGTGTTGACTTGACAAAAGTTTACCCCAATCAGGGGAATATTTTAAATTAAATGTGTAACGGGTTAATATATTTATTAACAAAAAAAAACATATAACAATTTACAATAACATTTAACATTAAATAAAACTAAAAGTAAAAGAAAAGTATATTAAGAAACAATAAGCAGTTTTATCACGTAACCGTGGCGCTAGGTCCAAATCGGATGCAGTGGCTTTGCTTGCTTCTACCCCTGCTGCCGTCTGAAGGTATAGGATCTAGTCAGATCTCTGTCGGTGTAGCACTCGCGTCCTTATTGCGCGCCATCTATGCGCGGGGCGATGAGATGTCCTCCGTGTACTGATGGTTGCAAGCTAAACAGGGGTACATTGCGTCGCATAAATATATGACCGCTACAGCCTCCCCCTCTGACGTCGAGGTCGTCTCGATGAGGCGTCAGAAATAGTAGTGGGCGACTGTGTATCTGACTTGCGAGGCCGTCCTCTTCTCCTAATCTCTCGCAATGGTTTATGTACGTCTTCTGAGTCTCCAGAAGACTGATAAGGAGTCAGGTCGCTGGTATGATAAATCCCTATTGGGGTGGAGTCTTCACTCGACTCGGCAACCTCGTAGCTGGTGGGCCCGTGTTTACGAAGTATGACGTAGGGTCCGTCGCGTCGTGGTGCCAATTTCGTTGAGTATCCTTTTGTAGCATTACTGAGGAAATGTGACTTGACTAGCACTTTGTCGCCAGGTGCGTAATCCGGCCCATGACGCCTATGTTTATTCACATATGCTTGATTTTTCTCTTGTCGTTCTTCAGTAAGCTCCTTGGCTAGACGGAGAGATCTAGATAAATTTTGTAGTCTGGGTGTGATTTCAGCGACGAAATTTTCGTTACGCACGATAGTGCTAAGGTCGTCTGTGACATCTTGTACAGTCCGCAGCTCTCTTCCGAAGGTCAAATAGGCCGCCGTATGGCCCGTACTTTCACATCGGGCTGTGTTGATGGCGAATCTTATAGAGGATAAGTGCCGGGACCATGAGAGGTGCTCTTTGCCAACTAGTATACCTAATTGTGTTTTTAAATCACGGTTCTTTCGTTCGACTACATTTGCTTCAGCGTGATATACAGGAATTAGGGCATGTCTGATGTCTAGACAAAACGTGAGTTTTTGCATTACGGCGGACACGAATTGTGTCCCGTTGTCGCTTATTAACCGCCGTGGTATTCCATATCGGAGAAATATTTCATCGATTAATACTCGTGCGCAATTCTCTGCCGTAGCGTCTGCTAGCGCAAACAATTCAACCCAACGGCTGGTGGTATCTTCAATTATATAAATCCACCTTTTGCCGTCTTCACTTAACGGTAATGGTCCGAACAGATCGACTGCTATAACTTCAAACCTTTGGTTGGAGACTACTGTTTGTAATAATCCCGCGGGCTTCCTGTTATCGACTTTGTACCTCTGGCATTCTAAGCAGGTGGATACATGTTTGACAATGTCTTAGCGCATTCCTGTCCAAAAGTATCGCCTTGAGACTCGATTTAGCGTTCTATCTACGCCGTAATGTCCGGCGGTAGGGTCGTCGTGGTATGCTCTCAAAATTGTTGGACGTTCCTCCTTTGGCACCACTAATCGTGCGTTTTCATCTTCCTGTTCCTGAGTATACCGATAAAGTACTCCCAAATGCATGAAATAACCCCGTTTAATCCATTTAGCGTTCCTTTCGTCGTCTGCGGCGTCCTCTAGGGCCGCAATAATCGGGGCAAGTTCAGGATCATCTGTTTGTTTGTGACGCATCTCTTTTTCACTTCGCTTAGGGATGTCAAATTGTACAGTGCAGACCTGACATTCGCTGTTATGATTCTCGCATATGGGTCGAGATAAGAGATCCGCAACTACATTTGTTTTCCCGGGTGAATATTGGATTTGAAGGTCGTATGGCTGTAATCTCAGGGCCCATCGTGCTAGGCGCCCTGTTGGCGTTTTCAAGCTCATTAACCATTTGAGGGGTTGGTGGTCGGTTATTAGTATCGACTCTGAACCTTCGATATATCCTCGAAATTTATCCACTGCGAAAACTAGTGCAAGTGCTTCGCGTTCTGTAGTGCTATAGTTCCGTTCCGCTGATGTCAGTAAACGACTGCTGTATTCTATCGGGTGCTCGTTTTCTCTCTCCCCCTGGACCAAAACCGCTCCTATTGCGTAAGCACTGGCGTCGGTCTTGATAATAAATGGTTTGGAGAAGTCGGCTTGTTTTAGTATAGGCGAGGACACTAGTCCCTCTTTTAGATTACCGAAGGCTTGCTCTTCTTCTGTTCCCCACTTCCATACTGCTTTTTTCTTTGTTAGATTCGTTAGTGGTCTAGCAATCTGCGCGAAGTTAGGTATAAATCGTCTGTACCAGGAGCAAGTTTGTATGAAGGACAACAGCTGCTTGATATTTTTTGGGGCTGGCATATTAGATATAGCCGATGTTTTTTCGGGGTCGGTCGAGATGCCGTCCTTGGTAATAAGATGACCAAGGTACCTGACAGTGGAACAACCAAAATTGCATTTTTTCCTGTTTACCCTCAGTCGGTACGTTCTCAAATGTTCAAAGACCATCTCCATATCACGGAGATGTTGGTCGAATGACGGTGACCTGATAATAAGGTCGTCGAGGTAGACTAAGATGGTGACTTCTTTTAGGGTAGCTTTGAATCTGTCCATCAGGCGCTGAAAACTACTGGGTGCGTTTCGTAATCCAAAGGCCATCCTATTAAATCTATATATCCCAAAAGGCGTTATAAATCCTGTTTTATCCTTGTCACGGTCATGGATTTGTATTTGCCAGTAACCCGATTGGAGATCAAGGCACGACATGAACGGGCAGCCTTTTGCGGCGTGGAGCAAATCGTCGACCCGTGGTAGTGGATATTTATCGGGTATTGTGATAGCATTGAGCTTGCGGTAGTCGACACATACTCGTAGGTCGTTGTCCTTTTTGGGTACGAGGACTACAGGGGATACCCATGGTGTATCGCTTTCCTCGATAATACCTTTCTCCAGCATGTCGTCGAGCTTTTGCCTCAATATATTTTGACGTGCAGGACTCAGTCGATATGGAGCGTTGGCTACGGGCGCGTGTTCTCCTGTGGATATTCGATGTTCAGCATACGGAGTAGGTGGTCCATCCTCAGCGAAGACATCGGAGTACGCCTGGAGAGCTTTATTGAATGTGTCCCGTTGATCGTCACTAAACACAGGAGCTTCGTTAGGTCTTAGACAAATGTCTATTTGGTTCAATTCCAGTCTACGTCGTTTTCTGGGATCCCGCCTTTTCGGTGGTGACCAAGTAGACGGTAGGGAGTCCTTAAAAATATCGTAGATCGCACCAGGTGAATACTGGTCGTCATCGTCGTCAAGTGCATAAGTCGGTCGTGGTGGCGTGCGAATCTCTATTAGTGTGCCAACGTCATCAGACTCGGTGATGAGGGCTTCATGCTCCATCGGCAATGGTGAAGCGAAAAATTCCAGAAATGGCGATTCTTGCCCCTCCTCGACATTCACTGCAAGCATTGTACTTTTGGTGCTATCAGGCAGTGCTTCCCGTCGTGGATGGCTATTTCTGATGTATTCGGGTGTCTTACCCCGTTGTACATCGAGGAAGTTGAATACCTTATTGGGTTTATCGGCGAAATACCATGCCCGTTGAGGAAGGTTCAGAATTAAGGCGGCTTTTTCGAGGAAGTCGATGCCTAACAAGGTGCGGTTGTCCTCTGCGTCGGGTAGTATTACAAAATTTATCGGGAATGTGCGATCACCGATATCGATTTGGGTCGTAGTACACAGCACTTCTTTGGGTGTACAACGCCCGTCTGCGAGTGTGACGTCTACTAGCTGCGTTTTAAAGTCGCAAGTCTGCTGTTGTTTCAAATATTCGTACAAGGATGCGCTAGCTACGCTCGTTCTGGCAGCTGTGTCTATATGAGCAAGGCCGTTAACCCCATTTATCTTCACTTGAATGGTAGGTACTTGGGTTGTGAGCTCGGTTAGCGTATTCAGGCTGTAGAAGTGGACCGAATGGGTTGACACATCGGGGCGAGATTTTTTTGAACAATCAGGGCAGTTGTTTCGGAAATACCCTTGTTTGCCGCATCCGTAACAGGAGATTTTCGCCGGTTCCTGTTTGTGATGGGTCTCTGCGCTATTTTCTTTTGCGGCTTGGCGTTTTTCGCATTCGTTTATTGAATGCCCTCTAAAATGGCAGTAGGCGCATCTCGGCTTCTTACTCGCGCTGGGTTTCGGTACACTGGGTGGTCCCATGGTTGCTGTTTCCTCCAGTTGAATATTTTCGATTTTCCTGGCTTGTTCCAGTAAGTGGTCGAAAGAGCGAATCGACTCTCTTGGGATTTGTTTACGAATATGGATTGCCAGCAATCCGTAAACCATGTCGAGTTTTGACCTCTCGTCGTGACGATTTGGTGGTAACTGTGCCAACAGTGCTCTCTTTTTACATATGAAATCGTCGATTGGAACGTTAGACTCTTGGCGTTGATCAAATATGTCGAGATACACTTGATAGGCTGGTTTAGCGGGCGAGAATGCATCTCTTATTAGTCGCGTGGCATCATCCCAGTTGGTGGCTTGGTTTTCTACCCCGCGCCACCATAGTGAGGCGTTGTTGGTGAGAAGTAGGGGTAAACCTTTAAGTGCGTCGGCGTCACTTATTTTCTCAATCTATATATTGAGATGGTAGTTATGAACGTGTCGACGGTGTCGTGACATCTTTCGCCACTGAATCTTGCGGTGCAGCGGCTGAAACTGCCTGTGTTGGACGTCGTCGTCGTGGCGTTCGTAACGGAGATCTTCTCCAGCAGTTGTCGAAACTGTTCCTCATTGAAAGCAATGGACATATTGCTCCGTAGTCTCTGACTTCGTCGAGGAATGATTATGCAGTTATTCTGTAAAGAGGGACTGAACAAAGCCAAATGAGCGAGTGTTTATCGTCGTCTAAATTTTAGGGTAGAGCAGTATTGCGAATACCTTGACAGTAAAGCAGGTATGCGACTACCAAAAATGAAAGACAAGACAAAACAGCAAGCCAAAATATTGCTAAAGTTCTATCGCAGTCTTTCGAAGCTCTGTATAAATCTTGAAAATTTCTTAAAACTGACAAAACAAAGCAGGAATCTGCGAATGTTTTGACCGAATTTTCAGAAAATTTGGTTTTAGATTCACAAATCTTCTCGTCTAGCTTCTATAGGCTTTACGTTGAGCGCCAATTTGTAACGGGTTAATATATTTATTAACAAAAAAAAACATATAACAAATTACAATAACATTTAAGACTAAATAAAACTAAAAGTAAAAGAAAAGTATATTAAGAAACAATAAGCAGTTTTATCACGTAACCGTGGCGCTAGGTCCAAATCGGATGCAGTGGCTTTGCTTGCTTCTACCCCTGCTGCCGTCTGAAGGTATAGGATCTAGTCAGATCTCTGTCGATGTAGCACTCGCGTCCTTATTGCGCGCCATCTATGCGCGGGGCGATGAGATGTCCTCCGTGTACTGATGGTTGCAAGCTAAACAGGGGTACATTGCGTCGCATAAATATATGACCGCTACAAATGTAATTTCAAAGAATTTTATTATTGTGACGTTAATGTGTTGTCGACCCTCAATTAGGTTTCTTGTTTCATATACCTCACGAGTAAGTAATTCTTTACTAATTTCTTATTTTACATATTTCCAACTATTATTACTTACTTGCAGGTATCGCACAGAACATGACTTTTTTTTATTCTGTTCTGTGTCCGTCTTTATTAGCTCCACTAATTAATAATTAAATTTAATCAATCAACTACCGAGCACAAATTCATCTACCAACGAGGCCTAGTACCTGGGAGTTTCACTTCATGGTAATTGGAGTGGATTTAACGCTCCACCATGACCTCCTCTAGAACTACCGTCAAGCTCGCATTACGCTACATAATATGCTACTAGTACTAGGTGGTGCAATGAACATGAGCATTTGTCCTTTTGGACTTGTCTTAGACCTACACAGTATCATGTTTTTTTCATCAGTTGGGGTCTTCCAGAGACTTTCTAGTCTTCAGGAAAGAAAGCTCATTTGCTGGTCTTCACATAGATGATGGGTTGCCATCAAGTATCACCTTAGACTGTGACATGGGTGTATACGAAAATACCCGCCTGCCTACCCACTTCAACTGAGATTCACGCGTTTGCTTTATATGTAAACGGATTGGAGGTAATACATTTTACACATAAAATATCAAAAGTTACCGAGTGGTTTTGAAGCACTTACCGTGTAACGTTGAACCTGCTATGAAACTACCTAAACAAACTCTCCTCAGTGGAAAGACTCAACAAAGCATATCTTCTCTCAATCCCTGGCCATTCTGGCATGGACAGCAATAAAAATATAGACTTCCTTGCATAAGTGGATAATCCAGATCCTGCTATTGGCAGCTTAGGTAGTGAAAAAACAAACATGAAATACCTCGTCTGCAAAAAGTGTGACATAATTTATCAAGATTGGTTCATGCGAAAGATCTTTATAAACCATTCGAATAATGTCTCCAAGAAAGTATCCGACTAACCTAGGCATGACCATGACCAAAACTTATCTAACAATATTGTTAACAGGCATCTGTCGTCTGAATCATCATATGGTACTTGGACTACAGCTGTCTTTGTCTGGGCATACGCATTTGTTACTGCTCATATGAACCTAGAATCAGGAATCTGATGTTCCGGAGGATATCGCTCACAGACCTAAAATATCATCCACCAAATGAGCTAAACTTAGTTGGAAAAGTGAATATGTTTGGTAAAATATGAATAGTCGGGTCGACTCTATATCAAATTGTGTATTTGAATGTTTAATTCAAGCATACTCTGTATGTATTCGAAAACTATTAATTTGTAATTCAACAGCACTATATTACCTCAATAGGTAGGCAATCCATTGAAAAAATGTTCCCATTGATACACTGGAATTAGATGAACAGTGATAAACTGCATTGGTTGATCCTGATATTACCAGTGATCTTTTTATTTTAGGTTTGCCAAGTACCCCAAAAAAACCAAAAATACTCGAAGGTCGCCGAAAACGTACAGTTTATATTGACTGGTCCAGCGTAGATCAAAATATAGAGCCCGAAAATTTACTCTACCTCATTGAAGAGCGACACAATCCCGGAAAGCAGTTTAACTCAAACATTCTTACTGATTGGTCTCCCTGTTCAAAATCATCCAAAAAGAAGCGCCTGTTGAAACATTTTGTGAAGCCAGGAAGATGGTATCAGTTTAGGGTAGCTGCTGTAAATGAAAACGGAACTAGAGGATACTCAGAGGATTCATTGCCCTTCAGTGTATCAGCAAGTAACTCACTTAATAAAACATTAATTTGTTATACATATAACCTGTGAAATTTTTATCTATATATTAATATATAGTTCTCAAAATAATCTTGTTCAATCCATTTAAGGTCCCAATCCACCGAAGGCTCCTCAAAATGTAACAGTAAGTCCTCTGGTCAGAACGAATGGAAGTTTGACAGCGTTAATGAGATGGTCCCCACCAGTATCGGATTCACCTGTTGAACGATACAAAGTTTTCTGGAGTAGGAGACTACAAGGAACCAAAGCTTTGGATTCGGTATTAGTCCATCAACAAGTGTTAGCCAAGGTGAGATAATCGATTTAAAATTTCATAAAAAGATTAATATTTTATTTAGGATACAATAATTTCTCAACAAAATCACTTATTATCAGTAAATGATACATCAATAACACATTCGCAAGCTACTCCAACAGAAATTGTTTCCGCCACCCAGAAATCTCGTAAAGGTTTTGGAAGACTGGAATAAATTGTTTCGTCGCCATCTTTGCCTTCTCTTTTCCGTAACACTTTTATTTTATACTTTTTTTCGACGCATTGGTAAAACTTTTCACAGGAATTTGGTTGGCATATACCAGTTTGAAGGTATCTAAAAATGAGTCAATATAATATAATGAAAATTAAGTAGGTTAGGTTAGGTTACTTTTTTCTGAGAAAGTAGTTGAAAAAAAAAACGCAGGAAATCAACTATTAAAAATTGTACATACCTTGGATAATATTCTTTCCCTAAATCGATTGGTTGAAATCTCATCTTACAAAAACATTGGCCTTGATTTACAGTTTCGTAACCTGGAATCACACCACTTCCAACCTAAAAATTAATTCAAACAAATCGAATATTCATCCAAATATGATAAAGGAAGGAATAATATCAAATGCCATTTTCTGTGTCTACATTGTAAATTCAGGCGACTTGTTCATTGGTGCTGCAGCTGTCATCATCTTCGACTAATCCGAGCCAACGACATTACCAGTTTGGCCCGTATTCACTCAACTTTAACATTTTATTTTTCCTGGACCGTCACTCATTGTGTCCGACATGGATCTGGTATGTTGGTGAAGATTCTCACAATTGATTGGAAAGTAGTACTGTCAAATATTTCGGTATGAGCGCGAAGAATTAACATGTAAAAAATTTATAGAAACCACTGTAGTGGAGTGAATTAGTGGAATTAAATGTACAAGGAAATGTGAGCAAAAAAAATAAGACTAATAAGAGCATACAATTAATAATTTCCTAATTACCATTGAATTGAAGCTCCTTTTGAAAGTATTTGCTTGTGGAGGAAATCCATCTATCCTTTTATTAAATTTCTGATCTTCTATTTTAATACCATCATCTTCGTAAATTTGATCAGGTTTCCCTTCTTCGAAAATGTATTCGTGGCTTTTGATAACTTCAAGACTTAGTAAAAGTAAGACATTTACAAAGGTCTGAAAATGAAACAATTTTACAGCAACGTTTCTGCTGCCATATTTTATGGAAATCAAAATAATTTGAAAATCAGAGAGATACATTATTTTAGTGAATATTAAGAAACCAAATGAAATGAATGAAAAAGTAGGAATATCCAATAATAAATTTCAGAGATTCTGGCAGGTTTCAATGTACTATTTAACAGAATAAAAATATGAGGGGATTCCAGGTAATGAAGTGGTGGATCAGTCAGCTAAAGAAGATTCTAAAGGTCCGGAAACAAAATACTGCTAGGAACTGGCTAGACAGGGAACACCAACCCAAATGGAGGTCGCCACAAAGGCACCTCCATACAAAAAGTTAAATGAACAAGGTAGACAAGGAACTCTCAACAGGCTATTGAAACAGGGTAAGAGACATTTGAACACAATTACAGACCCGATGGCAGGATACTGCTCCCTGAGGAATCATCTACACAAAATGAGCACCCATTTGCAGAAAACATGATGAATGAACTTCATGATGAAACATACAGTCTGCTTCTGCGAGAACAAGGACTCAGACGGAAGCACTTTGGAGAGGTAATAATACAACCATTACAACTACTGATAATTCCGTCAAACTAGTATACCTATATAGAAGACTCGAAGATTCTAGAATGAAAATATATAACATGGGAAATGGTTAAGAGACTCAGTTCAAGTGCCTGTACTGTTGAGCACAACCCAATCATCGAATGAACGAATGAGAATCGAAGTATTTGAAATCAAAGCTTCTTTTCCGGATGGTAAGCAAAGACATTGTCTCCATCTGCACTACCAGAGGATGCCCACAGGGAGGAGTAGCATCCCCATTAATGTGGAGTCTGACGGTTGACGAACTCCTTTGTGGTTTGACGGATCTCGGAGTATCCTGCCAAGGATATGCCGAAGATATTGTCATAACAGCCAGGGGGGAATTCGAAAACACCCTTGCGATATTGTACAAAAGGGTCTGAACTATACAAATAGCTGTTGTAGGTAAGTGGAACTACAACAACCCCACTAAAACTATCCTGATAGCTTTCACTAAGAAAAGAAAACTCAACCTCAAAACCATAAAACTTGATGGGAACGAGATTGAATGGAGACAAGAAGTCAAGGAGATTACATACAAGGCAAAAATGGCTATAATGGTATGCAGAAATCTGGCAGGAAGAAACTGGGGCTGTAACCCCAAAATCCTAAGCTGGATGTACACTGCCATAGTGAGAGAAATCATCACTTATGGAGCCATTGCGTGGAGTAGTAGAACTAGCGTATTGACGACGAGAGAAAACCCCTCCAAAATTCAAAGACTAGCCTGTATATGCATTACAGGAGCAACGAGAACATGCCCAACGGCAGTTATGGAAGTGATTCTCCACCTCACCCCTTTACATATGGTGGTGGAAGATACAGACTAAGTAGAGAGGGAATCATTAAAAAAACACCTCCTCACTTCATAGAAATCAAACAACCTGGTACATGCCACAAGACGGTAGAATGAAAAAGTATAACTTTTCAAAGAAATTTGTTACGGAAATGAGCAAAAAGAAGGAATGGGATCCAAATACCATTACCAGACTTGGAAAGAATACCATTCAATGGTACACAGACGGCTCAAAAGCAATAGAAGGAACTGGGATAGGAGTGTTCGGGCCAGGAACCAAACACTCTGAAAGCTTGGGAAAAACCCCAAGTATCTTTCAAGCGGAAATCCACGCTATAAGAAAGTGCACCCAGTTCAATATTGATAAAGGATACAGAAGACAAAGGATTATCATAATGTCGGATAGTCAAGCAGCCATTAAGGCACTTAGCTCTTGTGCCTACACAAACTCAATGAACTAGGCGAGAACAACATAGTCACCTTACTATGGATTCCAGGACACACTGGAATAGAAGGAAATGAAATAGCAGATGAACTAGCAAAGAGGGGGACTGAAATACCTTTCTGGGTGCCTGAACCCTTTTGCGGAATCAGCCCCAATGTAATATTGGAAGAAATAAGTAAAGCCGAGAAAAAGAGAAGATCTGACTATTGGAAAGATCTAGTAGGGCTTATACAATCAAAGACTCTTCTGGGTGACTACAACCTGTTGAGATCAAAAAAATGCATAAGTCAAAGTAAAACTGCGCTAAGAGTTTTAACAGGGATCCTAACGGGACATTGTCGCCTGCATGGGCACCTGAAAAAGCTCAAAATAGTGGAGGAAGGAGAATGCAGATTTTGTGGAATGGAAGAAGAAACCTCCATCCACATACTTTCCAACTGCACAGCACTTCAGAATCCTAGAGCACAGCATCTGGATAGAAGAGGAAAATTTGCCAAGTTGAAGCCTGCAGACATCCTAAAATTCCTCCGGGAAATAGGACTAAAGGAACTACTAGTTTCTGAGACTCTCCTCAGAAACTGAGTAGAAGTAATGGGGCACAATAGATCTTTTAGCTCTCAGTGAATGTCACCCCAAAAATCACACATACATACATACATTCCGAATGGTAAGATATTAGAAACAAAGTAGTTGAGGGAATTCTTCTACGAACCTGTCAAAAACGATTTTTACGAATATTATCTACATGCCATTCATGAATATCTAAATTTTCAGTAAAGGAATCAAGACTTTTGGGGATCTCAATAAGGGTGGTCAAAATAAATAAGATGAATAGAGACATCATCCGTAGATGGAAGAATAACGTGCAGTGATAACTGAAACTGGTCGGAAGGAAAGAAGTAGAGATTTTGTGTCTTTTCAAAATTCAAGTTTATTGAAGAGAAAACATACGTCAAATATGTTTTCAATATCATCCTCAGTGATCTTGAAATTCTCATGACTCTTATCGAAATAAATAAAAGGCAAATAAAACATATCGATTACAAAAAAAGTATTAACAGCATGTGGAGAAACAAATATTTGCTTGTAGCAAGCCTCAATTAACTACCAAACCTCAATATCCAGATACTAAATAAATTTTTTTTACAAATATACGATTATGAACCTTCTTTTCAACAAACAAAGACACTTTATATTTAAATAAAAAGTACTTACCTTTGTAGATGATTGCACCATATCGAATCATAAAATGAAGTTGATTTCGTACCGAACATTACTTTATATAAGAAGCCGCAACAATAGTGTACTCAAGACCAAAACATCATAACAACTATAAAAGCTATAAAGTTACAGCCTCTTACTCCTGAATAGATAAATAATGGATGTTTGGATGTGTTATTTTCGTGTAAGATTGGCATTGTCAATTGTTTGGTTAAAGTTACCAAATAGAGCATGGAATGCATACATAAAGGTCACTATGAAATCGATAAGCTTACGAACTTTGGGTTGTGGACAGAACCCCAAGGACAGAACTAAAGTTTTGTTGAAAATACTAGTGTTTATAGATATCTTTTTGTCATTTCATATTTCATTTT
>CAJUYI010000684.1:0-35741 GCA_910591695.1 Galerucella pusilla | reverse complement strand
GCGACCGCAGAAATGCATTGGTTAAAACCAAGTGATAATCATTCCAGGCTGAAAATCGTCTTTTTAGTGACATTTTTCGATATTTTCAAATTTGAAGGTACTTTACTCTTGAGTAAAACTGATAATTTTTGACAAACACCGTATACGACTGAAAAATTTAATATTTGATGACTGTATTGTAGGGTTTAGATAATGCAGAACTTTTTATGAGGAATATTTTTTTTTTACTAAAATTAATATTAAAAAAGTTTTCTATATGATTCCAACTTAGGGGGACATATTGTATAAAGACTCTACTACTAGCAGATATTTTATATGAACAAATTATAGATTTTTTTGTGTTGTTCTGTTTATCCAAATTCTATAAACAACACAGCGAAGCCTCTGTTTGCCGACGGCTGAAACAATTATTTCTTAATAATAATTTTCTTGTGACATATAATTTCTGTCTTAATAGATCTTACTATATATATAGTATATAGTTCATTAAATGTGACCAAATATACTATAGTATCTTTCCCAAATAGCACAAACACGTTTCAAAGACATCTTTAAGACATTTGTTCACGATGTTCATGACGTTTCGAAGATGTCCACTAATATCCAAAATATGTTTTGAAGACGTCTTTAGGACGTACATTGTTACAAAACAAGGCGTCTTTGGGACATCCATTTTTGTACGTCTTCAAGACACACAGTCTTAAATTGGACGTGTTTATATACAGTCTTTTTACTTGATGAAAATAAATGTTATAATGCCCTTTTATCTAATTCCACAAACTTATACTATATTTATCACTCTTCTTTAACTAATTTAGCTAATAACTATTATTGAAAGATTCTTCCCACCTTCAAAGTGTTTATATTTAGATTTAGAAGTGGGTTTTATTGAAAAATTTTACTTTTCCCACTTCTAGATACAGTTCTCCTGACTTTTCTCTTTTCTCCGTACTATTCAACTACCATCTGATCTGAGTCTATTGTTAGGTTAGTTCCAAATGCTGATTCATATGATTCTCATGTTCAAGGATGACATGAATAGAAAGTGTAAGTCTGTGTCGCCCTCTACCTTTCAAGTGCTCAATAATTTAGTGATGCTGGAGACTTGCCCCATTAAAAATTGCTAAAGGAGTTGAACGTCCACATTACCAACCTATTTAAGACGTCTTTAAAACATCCCTACAAAGGCGTTTTAAACTTGTCGTAAGAAGGACGTCTTAAAAACGTCCGTTTTACGTACCAGGACGTTTGGACCAAATTAAGACATGAACTGGACGTCTTAAAGATGTAGTGTGCTATCTGGGTTGGTCACATTTAATGAACTAGGAATATATAGTGTTTAGGGAAATGGGATGAGAATTTTGGAGGAACATAATAACCTAATGTTATAAGCAAAAAATTTTATAGAGCTCAGTCTTGCCTGTGAATGGGACCAAGGTCTCCCGAGTTGAAGCAAGAAACATTATCTCTGCATCACCACAGCGGTTCCATGTCAATATGTTTATGGTGAATTTGATGAGTTGGCCTGACATCCTATTTTTATTTATGTAAAATTGAATATTCCAAACACCTAAAAAAACTGGTTCAACAGTATGCATTAACTGTACTTTGTTAATTTTAACATATTTTCAATTGTTTTCAGAATATCACCCATTTCTTACTTCGAGATCTCAAACCTAACTGTCAATATTTTTTGCAAGTGCAAGGTCTTTCAAAGTTTGGAAAAAATCGATTGAATGGAGAAAAATCTGGATTAGTATTAAATACTACAGACTTTGTTGATGGCAAGTATTCTACACTTTTATATTTTCCAACACTTTACCTAATGGGTACCCATATACTAGTGAGCTAGTCCCTGTTATGGCCCCTGGAGACACAAGCAGACACCCATTGAAAAAGGTTGTGGCCTTTATTGGAGGGCTCGGTTTCATGGATGTCTAGGTGACGGAGCCTTGGCTTGAGTTGTCCAGGACAAGGCTCGCCTGCACATTTAGTAGTAGTAGTAGCTCACTAGCTGAATAATAATCCACTTCAGAGTTTCTCATAAAAAAAGCTAACAATTCAATTTAAAAGTGGAGTAGTGCTGTCGAAAACTGTATATTTACAGTTTTTTTCTGTTTTATTTAGTTGGTTATATGTTTGTGTTTCTTGTAGAGAAAGATAACGCACTGGTTCAGGAGGAATCAAACACAAACAAAATCGAAGGCCTTCGGTTACAAAAGCTTTCTTGGAATAAAGGTAAATTGAAGGCAAACATTTTATGGAACCCTTCTAGTAAATATGCAAAATATTCAGTAGCATGGTGGGCTACCCCTTGCGATGAAAGAATCAATACATTCAAACATTTTAAAGAAGCGTTCATGACAAAGGCAAGTGCGATTATTTTTCTGTCACGGCAATAGTTTTATGAAATTGACATTACTTATTTAAACATTTTCAGGCAACGTATTTTGATCTCTTCGATCTTCAGTTCAATTGCCGATACAAAGTGAGCGTTAAGATTGTGTCACCGAAAGGAACTAAACCCAAACACAATACGTTTGTAACTTTCACCACTCCCAAATGTAGTGACTTTAAAGGAAATCATAAAAGAGTGAGATGTTCATAGATGTAGAAGTTACGATTTAGATGTTGAATAATGTTAAATGTGATAATTTGCTTATGTACCTATACATAAAATTTTAAGAAATGTGTTACTTTATCTTTTTAATAAAGAATATTATATCAATGATTTTTTTCCAACTTACAACTGCCTAATATGTTGGATATTTGAAGTATAGCCACCTACCAAACGAATTGTGAACTAATACACTTTTTGGAGTGAAATGTCTACTTATACCCTTAACAGCTAGATGACACTAGCACAAAACGACTCGATGACTGTAAACTGTATCAAAAAGTTAGAGATGAGAAAGAACATCAATACCTATTGTGATGTTGCAAATTTTATTAAATCAAGCTATTAGGTGTACTCAATTCCAATAATCAATTCCATTGACTCATGACTTCGATTTATTTGGGTACATGGATGGAGTTCCATTACTTTTATTCACAACCTCATACCCACATGTGAATATGTCACTTTTCACTGGTATCAAAGTTGTAAAATATATACATAATTGTAAACTATTATTTTCCACTCGGGTGAAAACTTTTATCTGCAGGAAATCTTTAGGGCTTACACGAAAAAAGCATGGGTCCAACATCTGATTGCTATGTTATTCTAAAAGTCACCTTATCGGCACGGTCCATCTCTAAACTATAACAAAACAAACACAGCTAGCAGCTAGCCAATAAAAACTTTTATTGGACAATATTGGATTGGGTAGTAATTTCTTGTTTGAAATAGTTTTTTTATACAGATAGTTCTATAGCTGTCATTTGAAGAATTGAAGACATTTTTTGCTTCTTGTTGTGCAGTTCTCAGAATCATTTTTCCAACTCATCTATACTACAGCTTTAAATAATAAGGTATGTATATAGGTATTTTCAAATATTATTTTCTAAGTAATCAGTCGGAATTCAAAAATTTTGTAGGTTAAAATAAGAAAGGGTCTCACATAATTTAACCTGAAAGATGAATAAAAACGGAAAGTCAAAAGTAAAATACTATTTACAATCAGAGAAACACTCAAATCAAATTTCATTTGGACTATGTACTTTGATGGAGCATCAAAGTTTGGTAGACATTGCTATATGTTGCGGTAGCAATGTTTTACATGCCCATAAAGTTGTTTTAGCTGCTAGCAGTCCACTATTTAGGGTAAGTAGTAAAAATGGGTGGTTACAGTTATCCAAGTATAAGGTGGTATTCATTCTAAAATTGAATACAATAATATTGGGCAACCATATTATATTATTATAGTTTCTATCCTATTATAGACTGAATTGGAGCTGAATCCCAGTATAGAACAAGTTGTGATATCCGGATGTGAATTTACAGTTATTCGTTCACTCATAGAATTTATTTATTGCGGAGAAACTTTTGTAAATGAAGAGTTTGTAAAGTATTTTGTAGCTGCTGCAAGACTTTTTCAAATGAATCATTTAGAAAACCTGTCCATGAATTATCAATTCTCAGGTAAAGTAGGTGCATGAATATAATATAATTTGAAGTGTTTAGTGAAAAATTATAATTTTTCACTCAATGCTTGTAGATAAAGTTAGAGATAAAGGTAGTTGGATTTAATGAATAACCAATTTATTTTTTTTGTTGAAGGCTTGATAATATATTAGAACGCATAATCAAATACTTGACATCAAGTTTTGGTATGGTTTGACTTCTTTATGACCTGTTTTACAGAAATTTACTTCCAATAATATCAGACATGAACAAGTTCTGGTGATTCACTCGGTGATTCACTTCTTTGTTAAAATCAGTTTTTCTAATTTTTCTTTGAAGTTTGATGAAATCTGATTAAGGACTTAACAATTATTAAAATTTTCATTAACATCTGGAAGTGTATGTAGAAATGAAGGGGGCTACATTTACTCTCTGTAAATAACCTCATGATCCATGTAAAATGACTGTTTCGTCAGCTAATACTATTTGACCTGGGTACAATGGGCTTGGCCAACATCCCAGAGGTACAGCACTTCTCTAGCTGTGATAGTATCCATTAATGGTCTGATGGCCTAAGATTACTATACATTTTCAGTTGAAAAGTAAGCATCATAAAGTAAGGATGTCAATTAGTATTTTTGAGATTCAATAGTAAGTAGTAAGAATGGAGAAAAAATAATTGGTCAAAGTTTGCTTCGAAAATTTCTTAGCGTCTCCTTGCAGATGGATTTTAGTTAATACCATCTCATGGAGATAATTGAACCTATATATTTGTGACAGTTACTTTGAAATCCCCTTGTAGATAATTTTATTGTCCTGCCAAAACCCCAGTTTATTTCCAAGAAACCGAAATATCCTACTTATCCCTTTAAGACCACCAGCCCTCCTGACAATGCTACATTCAAACCAACAAACTATAATGTTGCTAACCTATACAAACCTCAAAAAGTGAAACGAAAGCTTCGAATGGAAGCTGAGCATCAAGCATGTTTGAAAGAAGCTCTAGCTAGCAGATTAGCTATAGCAAACCTTAAAAAAGAAATAGGAACTGCTCCGCAACCACCAACATTTATCATTGAAGACACATGTACTGAAACAACTGTGGAAAATTTTATACCAAATGCAGATAGTCAGGATTTTATTGAGCTTAATATGAATGGACAGCTTGTGTTGCCTGAAAGTCGACCTTTTGGAACTGAAACTGCTACAAAATCTAACGTCATCCAATTAACACTTCAGAATGGGGAACAAAATTGGACAGCCGATAAAATAAAGACAATTCTAGAAAATCAGGCTAATTCTAATGTAGAAATAATGTTTAGAACAGGTGATGGTAGCTTTGTTACAGTTACTGATGAAATGTTGCAGACTTTCCAGAAAGATGGTGAGTACATTCAATACGAGATTCAATATTATTAGAGATTACACTTTTTTTTTTAATTTAAAGCATGTCGCATCCACCAAAAGGTTATTAGCGACAATACAATAATATTACAATACTTAGATCCTATATAATAAGTTTATCGATTTCAAATAGTCTATGATTTGTTGGAATTGGCAGTCTTTTCCAAGGAGGACTTCCAGCTTGTTTGGAAAATTATTTGTCTCTCGTTCGACAGTGTATTTTGGACATACAATAAGAATATGCTTTATGCTATTTATTACATTACACGTTGTACACATCGGAGGTTCACTATTTGTGAATAAATGGGAATGTGTATATCTTGAGTGTCCCAGTCGAAGCCGTGTTAATGTAATTTGTATTTTCCTATTTTTAGTAGTGGGTTGCCATGGAGATACATTACTCTTTACTTCCCTCAGCTTTGATCTTGAAATCGACCACTCTCGTTCCCACGCACGCGCTTTGAAAAATGCTTTTAAATCACTAGCAACGCTTCGACATTCTTTTTCCAAATTAGTGTTAAAGATCGCGTCACGCGCACTAGTATCTGCTATGTCGTTGCCTTCGATTCCAATATGCGATGGTATCCATATAAACCTAACACTTTTAAAATTCAACTCAGCTTCCAGTAATTCAGCCTTTATTAATTTTCCAATAGGGTTACATTGTTTATAAAATTCTTGAAACTTTAATTATTAAATTTAACATAAATATAAAATAAAGCAAAGTAATATTATACCTAGGTACAATCAGGTTGAAAAAAAATTGATAGTCATTTGGTAATATGTTGTTAGATTATGATATGGTATATTACATTACGAGTGAGTGCTGAAAGTGACAATCATTTTCGCACTAGTAATGCACAGTATTTTTCCTACGACCACGTGATAATTCCACCAAATAATGAGTAAACATCTGACATATTAGTACACCAAATGCTTCAATTGCAGTCAGTATAGTTTATTTTGAACAGTAATAACTATGGTAACAAAAAAGATATTTATGAGTAGGTTATTACAATTTTTGATTGGCTGTATTTGGTTGTATGTAACTTCGGAAAGTTCAACTGCGAGAGCAGAGCGTAATACCATTCGCTAGTAGATTTCTAGATACAAAATTTTGCCTCTCCAGCTATATTGATTCAAACTAACACCCGAAATCTGATGACACAAGCAGCGGGAAACCTTTCCAGCGACAGCTATTCAGGAACTGCAAACGGTAACCAACTCCAAAAAAGATTTATTAAGTATTTAGCAAGCACCGGGGACTTGTAGGGGAGAGTTGCCTAATTTGAACTACCCCCTAAATTGAACCATGTGAATATATTCTTATTGAGAGACAGGTTACGCCATCTGATTATTAAATACTTAGTCAAGTTTGTGATCTAAAACTTCCAGTTTTTCCATTATGGTATTAGTTTTCGTTGTATTTGTTACTGGCAAGGTGATTTTTATTTTGGTGGTGCTAACTTATATTTTAGTACATGTACTTGAGGTATTGATGAAAAGTTTAATCTGGTAAGTACTTTCTGTTCGAGTTTTTGTTATCCTAGTTATATTTGTTAGAGTATTTCTGATGTATCTTGTGAATATAAGATGAAAACAACTTCAAATAAAATGTTTAGGTCAAAATTTGTGTAATTTCCTAAATTGAACCGGTTCAATTTAGGGAAGTTAGTTCAATTTATTTATTTCTGTATTGTTAGGTATATTGAAAAGTTTATATATAATTTTTTTCTAGAAATGAAGATAAGTAGAGAATGAAATATAGTTTGTGACTCTTCCTATTGTTTAAGCCTAAAATATCCTCTTAAAATTCATTAATAACGGAATAATGGCTATTTCTGTCGAAATGGTTCAAATTAGGCAACTCTCTCCTACAGTGCGATTTACCTACGTTAATTTCCCGTGGTCGTAGGAAAAAAATGGATTTGAACTTTATCCTCAATTAATGATAATTTTCAGTTTTACAAACTTAGTTTTATTAATAAAAATGTATCCAAAAAGTTCTAAAAATGATGAATAATTTTAAACAGGCTTACAATACCAAATCATAGATGAGGACGGTAAAATAGGAGAAATGCAAGAACTTCGTCTTCTTCATAAAGAGCAATCCGAAAAAATAGAAAAACCTCCAATAGAAAGTTTATGTAACATAGAATTTCTTCCTACAACAAAAGAAATCCACCTCCCAGCTAACACTAATATGGAACGTTTACAAGCAGCCGAAGCTATGCTAATGAAACCAGAAATTGATATTCCTGTCGAAATTAAACCAACAGTTTTGCAAAAATCTTTCGAAGTAAATAGCTTCTTACAACAATCTACAAAATCGGAAAATGAAACCTTTACTGATAAACTATCACATGAAAGTTCGAAGTTTTCACCCGATATTTTTTTCGCTGAATCTGGAGAGAATGTTGAACTAATCGATAAGAATACTTTGCAATTACCTTCTTAACTGTTTTATAATAGAAAACCCAAAACTGCTAACATCACAAAATAAAAGATTAACTAAAAAAATTGGGTCACTTATAAAGTGGAGTTATGTAGTTCCATATATATTTTTTTTCTGCAAACATCTCATATTGTACTGAAAAAGAAACTTCATTACAAACAAGAAGTCTTTAAATGTAAAATGCACGCAGGCTGGAATGTTAGTCATCTCTTACTTCATACACTCCGATGTCATATTGAGATCTGCCAAAAAGGAGGCAGCATTTTTACATAACTGAACATGTTTGGAGTGCCTGATTTGACTTTGGTCCCGACTTGTGAGTGCAAGCAGGATTGGAGATTCCTCCATTACTTTGTATTCCAAAAGGGTACAACCAATCAGAAGTGTTTAATCCTGCAAAAGTGCAAAGTATGTAATTATGCACTTAATAGTTACATATAGGAAGTTGATAAAATTGTGCTTATAGGTAACCCTATTTTTTATGTCTCTCTTGCCCTTTTGTTTTGTCACGCTGTTAGTAGCGTTCTTATGATTGTAATGCTTAATTTTTTTAGGATATTTTTTAATGATTAATGTTTGATTTTAGGTTTTTAATTTTTGTTTAATTTATTTTTAGAATATTTAAAAATTATTTGTCTTCACCAGCAGATTTTTTGATATTTTGTGAACTATTTTAATTAGATTTAAGTCGTTGATGTCTTGATTCGTTTTGTATATTAAAAATAATTCTGGTCCCCAAAATTTCTTCATTATTTATCTCGAGTTTGAGGCATAGATATACTACAGATAGAGGCACTAAGCCATAGGCAATTGTGTAAGTAAAAATGTCCGCCTTGACTCTGGTGAGAATGACAGAGTCAGAGGATCAGAGGTTTTTCTGCCGTTGTCTGTGTCTATGCGCGCCATTGGAGAAAGTCAGCCAGAACCTTTGACTTTTTATCTCTT
Organism: Galerucella pusilla; assembly: GCA_910591695.1. NCBI lineage: Eukaryota > Metazoa > Arthropoda > Insecta > Coleoptera > Chrysomelidae > Galerucella > Galerucella pusilla. Next base: position 26,874 of record CAJUYI010000684.1, on the reverse strand, counting down.
TCTTACAAGCTGACGGGTTCCGAACTGTTTTATTGCCTCTATCTGTAGTATCTCTATGGTTTGAGGAGTTATGTAGCATAGCGACGTCAACAAGAGCATCTATTCATTTATAACTCACAACCAGTCACTGTTCAGATAGCTTTAGCGTACAAAGCGATTGATAGTGTTGAAGAATAGCTCCGCTAATAAATATTAGTGCTAGATGGCGCCAATAGCGTGCCCACCGAGCACAATCGATGTCGTATTCCAACTAATGTGTAAGAGTAAAACTCCTGCATGATCAAAAAGAAACTTTAATAATAGTTTGTTTCAAAAAGTACATAGAGTATTGGAATGCGATAATCCTTCAACAACCAGATGTTTATCGGATATTTAAAGGGGTGTCCCAGAACAGTTAACAATAGCATTAATCATGATCGTGTTTTTGCCGGCCAGACTAGGTCAGCGTTTGATCTTGGCTTGAAAAGAACTTTTTTGCAAAGAATCCTGAAGGAGCTGGGTGCATTTCCGTACGTGATATAGGTACATCAACAATTACATTCTCGGGAATATAGCAGTAGAGTGGAATATTGCGCCAGAATTTTTACGTCACAGTATGAAAATCCTGATTTTTTGAAAAATGTATGGTCTTCAGACGAAGCACATTTTCATTTGTCGAGCCATGTAAATCATCGCAGAATCATTGGTCCGTACTTTATCGGAGAGAATGGTAGGCAAATCACACCTAATCAACAGAGGTATCCTCGTGTCTATCCCTATGTTATATATTTGACCTTCTTTCCGTTGCCCGTTTTGTGTGTTGTAAAGTCGCTATGAAAGGCACCTTAGTGTGAAAAATAACCCTGTATAATCCTGTTGTGGGTATCCATTACTAAGTAACCATCATTAAAGTTGATTAGTGCCTTGAATGGTGAGTACTTGCTTGGTCAATGTACAATCTAAATACTATAGCTAATCTACTATGCTGATTATTGCAACAAACAGTACAACCAGTACAATAAATTTGTGGCTGAATGGATCAATCTGTCCAAAGCCAAAAAAAAAAACAGAGGTACATGCAAAAATGAACACGCTTTATCCCTAATCTACGTCAATTCTGTCGTGCACGTAATTTGGATACCATTTTTTCTAGCAGGACGGGGCAACTTGTTATACTGCTGCCACAATTCGTCAATTGCTTCAGCAACACTTTCCAAGTAGATTAATCTCACGATTTACTGACATCCCTTATCCTTCACATTCTCCATACCTCACATCTCCAGACGCATACATTTGGAGCATGGCTAAACCTGCCGTTTTTAAAGGGGCACCACAAACCAGGATAATGCGTTGAATCAGTTATGTTTTAACGTTAATACTGACTCTTCTGATAAAGTGTCTCAGATCTTGATAGTGACAGTAGTTAGTACACCTACACAACCATTATCAGCTGATGACAGCGTAGCGTATTTCAATTTCGATGAAAAAAATTGGGACTGCTGCCACATCGCTCACATCTGATCAGTTGACAAAAGACGCGTTCAGCAGGAAATTCCTGATCACTCCGGAAGCCCTTTAACAACTCATTTTTGAAAAATTTTGCAATTGTGTCAATTTTTCTAAAAGGGCGACATATATTCAACGAGGTAAAAGAGAGAGGAGAGAATATAACATTATAAAGAACAATCGACCAAACTGGTTTCTCAATATAACCGACTTCCGTAAACAAACCATAGGCGTACATTAAATTATTCAATTAAGGGAAACAAAAAACTCTCATATTATGTACTTTTTGTTGTTAGAGAATTGATACCAGATTTTGGTACTTTCAAAAATTTTATAACACTATTATACAACTCAATATCAACTTAAATTTTTAATAATACTCATAAATAACCTTCCTAATACTGAAAATCACTATTTTTCAACGTGGCTTTTCAATTTGACACATTTCAGTACATTAAGAATTAATGCCTAATGCCACTAATGTGGCTTCTCAATATGGCGACTTCCGTCGAAAGCTGGTTAAATCACTACCACGCTTAACTTCCCTCCTTTTTCTTTTACCTCGTTGCATGTATTTTTGGCAGGTAGTAACGCAATTTAAAGACGATTTTACTGTACAAAATTTATTGAGTTTAGAAGTTTTTTTAAAATTAATTTTTAGGTAGGTACATCATTTTTAAATAGACAATTATTGTGGGACATGAAGATTTTCAACATGTTACAAATGATTGTATTATTGTATCCATTCGGATAGTGCGGCTAGAATCGTTAAAAACATTTTACTAGAAATTATGAGTCTTAGGATAAATGCCCAAATATTTTCACAAATTATAACTTTTCTAATAATGTAAATCTTGTGAGATTATTAATATTTCAATTAAAAAGTTGTTTTTTCATCAAAATTTGGCTTTCTTGGTTCATTTGCATTTCCAAATGTTCCTATATAATAACTGTACTATGTGTGTAGCTTGTCTCATTGGAGAAATAGACTTCTAGGACTAGAGCACCCAAGGGAGGACTTCTCCTAGAAAGACCTAGTGAAAATACTGTTGAGCTACTGGTCTCTTCACATAAAAAGTACAACCAAGGGCACAAAAAACCTAGTGACTGATGTGACCAGGAGTCGAAGCTTCTGAGTTGTGGAGCCGAACTGATCAAACAATCAACGTTACCTATCTATTTTTATCCAGAAGCTCCCTTAAGCCGTTTGAACATGACACTGTTCTTTTATTATCATTGTATGAATATTAAACTATTTCCTATTGCTTTGAAGCTGAAGAACTATTGTTGTTGCGTAAAAAAGGTTATAATTGATGCTAATTTTTTGAGATGTACTCAAAAAAGTGATAAGCAGTAGTTGCATATGGCTGGAAAGTTTCAGGACACTATATTAATTCAATTTGATACAACATAATATGAAATTTATTTGATTATTTTAATAAATTATTGTCATAGAAGAATATTTTGATTACAGGATTCTAGCCGCATGTCCGATTATTTACATATTTAGTAGAAATGGGGTACACAAAATAGTATTTTTTTTTCATTTCTTTATATAACGAATTTATCCATTTCTGTAATAATTGTAGAGACATTAACTTTAGTTTTGCTATTATTAGTGAGATGTTAAATAATGTATTTTAAAATACAATACAATAATTGTCTCGACACATTTATAAAAATATAAATAATTAAGAAACAAGTTTTTTTTCCATGGTACTTGAATATGACCAATATAATATTGACATGTAAATTTTGCTCAATTTTATATAATATATACCTAGTTGCATAATTTTTGGCACATATGTATGCTCTTGTTTTCTATTTCATTTCTCTTGAATACGTATACAAACCATATGGAGTGCACCAAACAAATTCTTTGACAAAATTAGCAAAATCAACTATATTTTCCGACAAAATATTCTCAAATTATTTGGATGACTTGTTAAAGGAGAACTCTTTAGGAAAGAGTTCTGTAAACTTACTTGTACTATGTAGCAGTGCTGGGTAATTAAGTTAATGTTGAACAACTACAATTACAAAGTACTTTCTGAAAAAAAGGAATTAAGCTTTTGTCTCTACTATCGGAAAAAGTAATTTTAATTCGAAAAGTCATTGTACTTATGAGAAGTAATAAGTAGATAATTCAATTAACGTAATTACAAACTACAATTCCAAATTACTTCATAAAAAAATGTACCCACATCTATGCAATTACATTTCAAAATAGTTATTGTAATCATTAATTACTTTTTAATTACCCAGCACTTCTGTATAATGGAAAGGATGGTTGTAAAGCTTACGTACTTCTGTATCCATTATAACTGTCATATCGAATATTTTTTAATCGCACGATATGTCACTTATAATACCTATACACGTTTTTATCTCAGCTCAAATTATAAATTTATTCTCAATATAATATATTTACAAGTAATAAATAATAGTGGATAACCATAGCAATCCAACAGTGAATATCGAGCTAAGATAAAAATTATACACGAAGAGATTTGCTAAACTTTTTGGAACTGTAGATATATAGCAGTATTTCGTTACATAAACAGAGAGCTCGCCACTTTTCTACCTACCATAGGACTTGAAACGTGTGGATATCGCCTCCGAATAGTAATGACACTGAATAAGTGAATAGTAATAAACTTACTATTCGGTGTTATCGCCCAGCCGATAGCAGGTCACGTCGTGGCGGACGGAAAGACACGGAGGAAGAAGGAATGGATGTCTTAGTTTTCCATAATAACGAGATCTTCAAAAATAAATCCATCAGGGTTGGGTAATCAGGAACTACTGGAATGGTTTAAAAAAATCTGGAAACTCGATATAAAGGCTTAACTGCACCTCAACTCAATTATATCCTATGATGACATTAATAGAAGAAGTGATTGATTGATTGGTTCGCCACCATCAGTCAGACAATTAGAGTCCTCGGCACCTCAGCCTTTATGCTTCTTGTACTTACTCTTGCTAATGCCATTTATGTGATGAGACCAGTAGCACTTATCAGGCTCATCAACAGTCTTTTCTTGGAGAAAGTCTCCATTGGATGCTCTAGCCCTTTCGTTAAAAAATCGAAGTAACAAAATTGAATTAAAAATGAATGAAATAAATAGAGAATTTACTATGGCTTACAGAACAGACCATGTATTATTTTTCTGTGATTCTGGTTCAAGATTTGACAAAAAAGCAAAAAGACAAAAAAGTTGAATAATAAATTAAGTAGCGACCTGTGGCAACACTGCCTACAAACCGATATGCACATCACGAAAATGTATAGGAGTAAGTAATGTTGACTATGGTCGGCAAAAAAGTGAGCAGATCAATATTTATTCATCCACTTCACATGGTATTGAAAAAATGTAAATTGTAATTTCCAAAAAGTATTATTTTGCTGAACGTATACAGGGTATTTACATATTTGTTTTCATACAAAAATATCATTATTGTTTTATGTTGTTGATACATTCAAATGAAGTTCTTAGTTCTAAAGGTTTCCTACATCAACATACACACTCTTTATTGCTGAGGTTACAGTGGACAGTATTTTTTGCACGACCGGTCTTTTTTTTGATTCAGTAACATTGTTACCATAGCCTCACTCCGTACGTAAGTTACTTACGCCCTCGAGCCTTACATAAGAATTTTTTTTGGATTTTTGCATAACTTTATCCAAATTGAGAAATATCAAAATGAACAACAACTAAAAATTGATGCATTTTATAATTAATGCATAAATAGCGTTAGATATACGGACTGGAGGTTCCCTTACAGCTTTCGCGTTTAGTAACCCCCCGCAAGCGTAGGGCGGTTATACCAAACCAACACTTCCGGCCGTTATATTTTAATATACTATTTGGCGGCTTCTTCCGAGATTACTTTTTTACTAATAAAATTTATTTCTTCTTTTTCGGATTTTTTATCTTTGGAGAACTACCTGTAACTTTAGCAGTTTCTATTCTGTCACTAACTGAACAATATTATTTATTAGTTTTTAAGGCTATTGCAAACTTCTTCAATTAGATATAATTTCAAAAGTAATATCTTAAGAAAGAGAATGAAAATATCTCTTAAAAGATACATCACAAAACCCTACTTTTAAAAAATTCGGAGGCTGTAACTATCACTCGAAAAAGGTTGACTGCAGGGATCATTGTCAGTTCGTAATCTGAAATAGGCAGGTTTCAGGATTTGTTTATAGTAATAAACAATAACACATAATTTATTAATTACATTCCACACTTTTCTATATCCAGATTTTCTATTTAAAATGAAAAATACTTTTTTGGAGTAAATTGAGGTTACATTCCCATATTTTAGGAATGTTATTGGACATTGTTCAATATAACAATTTTATTAGGTACTTTCATTTAAAATAAATGAAATTCATTCCTGTTTTTAACTTATGCCTCTCAAATTTTGTAAAGACCCTGTATGACAAATATAAAGAATAGTTAAGTGAAAGTATAAATAATAACAAGCAAATAATAGACCGTTTTAACGGAAGACATCTTGTGTTTGTGGAGACGGTTGTCCACCTAGAGAACATATAGAAACTAACTTACTGTCATTTTAAAAGCAAACTGTAACTTAAAGCTAGGAAAGCTCTGCCCAAATTTGCTGCAACGTGAACACTGAATAAAGAGCAATCGAATAAAAAAAATAGTCACAACAATTATAAACCAAAAACTTAACACGGGTATCAAAAAGAAAACAGACCAAACAATGCTCAATGGTTAAAATCGTGGATAAAATGATAAATAACCACAGCACTGGTAGATTAACAAGATTGCGTTACAAGTCCTTAAAAAAAAGAGGAGAAATATACAGTTGCCGTAATCTTAGGTACACCTGTCCAAGCTCTAAGCTCTTTTGAAATTACAGTTGGGTTTTATTAGTTCCCGACAGGAGGACAACAGGCACTGCAACCACAACCACCCGTTGAAACGGCCTATTATGGTGAACCCTTTTTCCGACACCAACCAAAGCGTAACAGAATGGCTGTGTTTCAACCCCACTTAAAACCTCGAACTATAATAATCTAATATATTATTGATTCGTTGAAATCGAATGAATAATGCAAGAGAATAAGCCCGCTAAAAGCACTTCTACGTGAGTCTTCTTCAGCATGTTTTAGTGGACGTAAATGGAAAATCTTTATTCAATAAAACTTTTCTGGTCCGCTTTTAGTCCAAAGGAATTGAACTATTGGTCTATATTTTGAGATTATAAATACTGAATTTTGATTTACAACTTATCTCCCTTTATCAACTATGAATTTTCTCATCTAAGATTTTTGCTTTCTCAATTAACATGTCCCGCTTAAATCACACGAAACTTGGGTTAATAAATGCGTTGGTTGAAATTTTGATGTAGTGTTAAATTTGAAAATATACAGGACGCATGACTGATATGTAAGATATTTCTTCTCAAAATTTAAAACACCCTGTAGGAAGCAGCAACTATGATAAGAAGTGTAAAATGTTGCCAAAATGTAGCATCATGCTTTATAATCATTTTTTTTTCATAATATAACTCTGTTATGAAAGAAGTTACATATTTCTTAAGAAAACCCTCCCATGCAAAAACTCTGATCAACTTGCAGCTCTGATCTCCATATTATTGAACATCACGCATATGCTGAATGGACAGAAATATTAAAATCCCGTTTAGCTTTATCTATCGTCGCTATTTTTCGGACAACATAATTGAAAAGAGAAAGTTTGGTTTGAAATATAGACCAGTAGTAAAATTTTATTGCACTATAGCAAAATGTAACTTGATTATCGATTTGGACGTGTAAATAATATTGTTTGTAACTCGTATTCAATGAATAGCAGGTGGAAGTATGAATCGTTCATTTGTCAATAAATTTTTATATAGTTTACATTATTTGTTCGATAAAACTTGTTACAATTCAATTCTTTCAATTTCAACGGCAAAGTATCAAAAAAGGTTAACCAAAATCAATGTAGTTGATATATCCGTTGGCGCCCATCTTTTACACTCATTAATTGGAAACGTTATCAACAAAATATGTCAGATAAAAAATAATTGAACGAAGTATAATTAATGTTGTATTAAAACAATGACAGCATCTCGGAGAGTGCGGAATGCTTTTCCACAGCCTTCAAAAATTGAATGATAATATTAAAATTGAATCAGTCAATCATCTGAAAAAAGAAATTCACTTTCAGATAAGAGTACCTCTAGATCCGATTGGACGGTATGGATATTGGAATCTATGTTGGAAATTGAATTAACGTTATCCAGGACATCCGCACTAGTGGCGGCATTCTGTTCATTAGCCGCGGTTACCGGTATAGGCGGAAGAGGAATTTTAGGAGGTGGAGGAAGCGGTTTGTTCTCCGCTTCTTTTACGGTACGCACTATCACGCCTGTTCTAGGAGTTTTGTGTACGTCGGGAATACGTTCAATTATAACACTAGTCTTTTCTGGTTTGCGCAACTTAACACTAAACTTAAACGGCGGTTTGTATACTACTTGTAGGCGAACCTTCTCTTTTTCGTTCGGTAGGTTGCCCACACTATGTGATTTGCTTTTGTCCGTGCGAGGGCGTATAGTTGGACGTTTGTGAGGGCTTCTCCTAGTCTTGTCCGTCAAACCTACCGGAGTTGACTTCGACTTTGGCAATGCATACTGAGACTTGAGCAACCAATTTTGGACTTTTCCCACTGGATCCGATTCTGGAGTTAAAGGTGTATGATTAACTTCCGATCCAACTAGTCCTTTCTTCCCTTCTTGGTCCGCTTGGATGTTACTGTAATCTATAATTTCGTTTTTCTTTTTTTTCTTTTTTAATGGTTTGGCTTGTGAAGACTTTTTTACTTTGTTACTTGGCACTTCGAATACTTTCGTATCTACTGGTTTTGTTTTTGTTTCTTCTGCTCCTACTGCTGCCGATACTCTCTTTTTTCTTTTTGGCGAAACTTTGGACTTGTTTGGACTGTTGAGGTTGTTGTTGATTGACTCCACTTTGGTCTTTCTTTTTCTTTTCATTTTAACGTCTCTGACTTTACGTTTTAATGGCAGTTTGGAACGGACCCCTGGATGAACTGTGACGCCTTCACCGTCGGCTGGTAACCGTACTGCTTCCGTCGGTGATTTATGAATTATTGTGACTGATTTCATTTTTTGGGTAGGCCGCTTTCCGAGGTATTTGGTACTTAAAACCTAAAAAATATAAAACAATTTTAATAATACCCTTTTTAGTGTTTTTTAGTGAAAATTATATTGTTTCAAATAAATAAATCTAGTAGAAGATAATCAAAATAAATAGACTTTTGGCAAACTACAACCGGTTAAGATCAAGAGAATGCCTAGCCAGTAAGTGTTTCGACCTAACAGATGTCTTTAACAAGACACTACTGGAAACTGGAGCCTGCGGATATCCTAAGATTTCTCCAAGAAATAGGACTGCTGTGAAAAAAATTGACATCTACGAATACCTTCTAGCAGTTACAAAGGAAAATAAATAGTTAACTTACTTTTGTCGTTTTTTTAAATCGCAAATTGAAATTACCGTTTTTATCTAATAACAAATGTTAATTAGTAAGTAAAATAAGAAAATAATGAAGATATGCAAATGGGTAATTGGTTAACATCGATATACTTGAATGAACCATCAATTTCCACAATCGATAATGGCGTGTAATAAATGAGTCGGAATTGTATATATCCGGGATACATTTTAACTCTAAAATGTATTTATCATCCACAGAATTGAGAACGAATAAATAAATGTAGGTTTGAAATAAAAGTCTGGGTCACAAACGTTATCCAGATCTTATCTTTCTTTTAGTCTGAAATTTTATATACTTATCAAATCTTTAAAAGCTTCTCTTTAAATCGTTTTTTCACCGTCTCAATCTGTTCGAAGAGTATCAGAACATTTTTTGCCATATTTGTTATTGTCTGATCATTCTCGTTAGTATCCTTATGTTCCCAATTTCGATTTTAGCTCATATGCCTTTACAGCAACATTTTATAAAATTCTAGTTTGCGGATGAGTTTAATGTCATGTAAAAATATAATTTACGTCCTCGTCAGATTGTGAATTATTTGTTACAAATCTTGAAGATTTGGAGGTGTATCAAAGTATACTTCCAATTAAACGTCATGGATAGAAATCAAGTAAGGGTAAATCTGAAGATTTTGTTGACTACTCAGATGAAAAAAGATCCCAAAACTCGTACGTGATCCAGAGAATAAAAATTCGTGCAAGTTACTAGTTACTGTCAATCCAGTGCATTTTTTCAATGATAGTAATTATAATGTCGGCAGTACACATTTGTTTAGACACTGGAAGAGTAGCTGAGCGTAAGATTGAGCTAAGTACACTCGTCAAGTCTCGTTTTGTCAACAAGATGGTCTCGGCGAATGTGTGCTACCGGTATAAGACGCAGACTCGTCATTAAATCCAGTTATTTTTTCGATCCAGTAATTTTGGGGTGATCAGTATTCTCCAGATTTGTTTCAATAATTTGTAGTTAACCTTGATCAACTTAAACAGCTTTTTCTATTCTGTTTTTTATTTCAACATGTGCACTTCCAATCTTTTAACAATAAATCGCTCGATGAAATTTGAAAAAACTAAGTGGGTACCTAGAAAATGATACAAACTTCACTCACCAATAAAGCAAGTACTGCAGCGATAATGAGTGCCACTGCGTACCAATAATCAGTGATCCATTGTTTAAAACTGGCAATGCTTTCGTCAGATAGTAACAATTTTCTCAGTGTCGCTAATGGTCCAGAGGGATCTACTTCTCGACACATTTGAAATACATCACAGTAACCTACGAATATAAATGAGTTTTTACAAATTGCAGCAAAGTTCTAGCAAGTATAGTTACCTATATAATTGTTGCATGGTGTTCCCGGCTTTGAATACATATCTGGTATATCGTAAGGCATGTCGTTCCAATCGAATGATGATATACAAGGTTGATTATCGCCTGGTAGTTTGCAGCATAACTCGCATGCCTTTGTTTTTGGATCGTTTTTAGAAGGAATACATTGACATGATTCCAAACCGTACGCCAAACAAATTGAACCAGTGCATTCCTAAAAAAATATTATATTAGATCAAATATTTTCTTGTTCTGAAAAGGGATTTCCCAAATCTTATTTTTGAGGCAATAACTAATATAGTTAAAATAATACCCTTCTTGGTGTGCGTCATCGATTGTGACGTATATCCGGGTTTTCGGCATGTCGTATATTTTATTTGTTATTTTGACTTATAGCTAACCTTAAATTTGATAAATAAGATCATCAGGATTGTATTTAGCCAAATTCGAAAAGGCTATGCAATTAATAATTACCAGTTTCTTTTTCTAGCTGAAAATACTTGAGAACTTTCAAAATACTGATGTTTTTCCGTGTATTCATGCATATTTTTGTATTATTCATATAAATAAAGCAATAAGATTAATATTCACTTTTCATAAATAATAATTGACAGTAAACAACAAAGTACAGACCTGTCAGTGTGACAGTAGAAAAAGACGTAAGACTTATTACCGCTACGAAAGTAACGCCTTCATAGTATTTTAAACTCTCGATTGATAGGTTGAGCTTGAGCGTAATCTAAACATCAACCAATCAAATTTTTGTAAGTCAAAGAATAGGGTTAACGTTTGTAATACATTTAAACGGTTCATTATTGTGATATTTTGATTAGGATTAATCACAGACCTGCCTTTTTCTATTTGTTACAACGTAATGTGTCAGAAGGACATAAACAATCGATGACGCACCAAAAAGGGTATTATTTTAACTATAACTACTGTTAGTCGTTAGTTTCATATAATTTAGTTAAAAGAACCGCTAATGTGGAAGATGCTAAGCTCTGTCGTCACCGGAGAAGGGAAAGCTTATGAAAAATCGACAACGCGTGTGAATAGCCAGAAATTTTCGATTTGTTTATTGTTAATTCCCTTCTAAGTGAGGTTAATGGTTGCTAGAATTGAAAAGAAATTTATTGGTACCAGTTCTGCTTCCTCAACCAAATTTTTAATTTCATATTATTACCAAAAACTTTCAATATACCACTCGTATAATGACTTCATAATCGAAATATTCGGTTGCAAAATATCATAACTTGAATGAGCTATACCAAAGTCCAACAAAGTTATTGAGAAAGTAAATTTCAGCGATGTCAACTCCTTGAGGAAATCTAGACGTCTCAAGCGGTAGAAACTCACATTAGGGGGACGTTTAACCTAAGCAAACTTGCAAGGAATTAACAACAACTACTTTACGGTAACTTACCCCCATGAAACAGACGAACTCCTTGTTGCAAATGGTCTTGTTTGGTTTATTGATCGATGGAGGGCATTGTGGGTCTCTACCGTTACAGAAGCTTTCATCTCTACACCCATTGTCATCTCTGCATTTGTCTCCGAATTTGACTTGACAATTAGACGTACAACACGGTCCCTGAATACAGACAAAATGAATGGATGTAGAGTAAAGTAGATTGTGTATTATGGGATGCTTTCAAAACAAAAAAGTCTATTTGTTCAATTTCAAACAATCTTGATATAGTTTATTGTGTCACAGGGCAGGAAATTATATCTACAACTGCTAGAGTGTTTCCTGCATGTGTGACACACAACTCGCCTACCGAATAAACCAAAAAATAGGAGAATATAACAAAAATTTTTGACATACACTAACTTTTAATTAAAAAATTCACGTGAAACTTCAAAGTCGTCAAGTGACAGATGGTGAAAATCTTCAAAAATCGTGGCGCTATGTATTTTCCGCCTTTGGGCTGCCTTCCGCCCAATTTTTGTTGTTCATATGATTGGTTTTTTGGTAAGGTAGGCAAAAAATTCAATTCTTTCACCGAATTGCTTTTTACCATTTGTATAATGGTTTTAAAAAATTATTCCCACAGAAAGATATGTATTTTTCTAATTTTACCAATCGTTTTACCTGTGATGGACTGCAAGCACTCCTTGGTGTCAACCGACAAGGCATTTCATCTATACTGGCATATCTTCTCATAGGGAAACAACATTGATCTCTACAATCTTCTTCCCATCCACAATCGCATTCCTCACCTTCTTCCACCACTCCATTACCACAAATGGCTACTTTTGGCTCTAAGAAGGGAAAAATATTAATCAAAAAGCGATTACTTTGAAACTTTCCACGACCATATATTAGATTTTTCTCCTGAAGTTTTTTCCCTAGGATTATCTATTGCTACGCAATTCCTAAGTATGTGAATGGAGGTTCAATAAGTCAAGTACAGTTGGCAGAAGCAAACGTGAGCCCTGGTGGGCGTGTTCATGTCGCTGTAATTGTATTTTTGTAGTAACAATTCGATATATTGAATCGATACCATAAATGTCAACTGTTAAGAGATATGTAAACAAAGTCAAACTTGTTAAAAATGTAACTCTAAGAATTAATAAAAAAATTTATATTGGACCAAAACTAAAACTACCGTTTGCACTAAATGTCCATATTTTCAAATTACATGACTGTATTAATGTCATGAAAAAGAAGAATCAAGTTTCTATGGAAAGCAACAAAATATGAACTGGTTATATTCCAGTGTTGCCGATGCAAAAATGAAAATTACCCGAACTTACTATTCAAATTATCAGAATTTTTAAAAATTTCCAAAAGGACACATTGGTTATCTAAATAAAGTCTTCGATCCAAGTTAATATGGAAAATCCCCAAAAACAATAGCCATTTTATATATCCCTTCTACAAAATATTCGAAAAACTATTGGATCGAAATTAGTGAAATTGTCTAAAAATCGGATAATCATTTTCCGGGGCTCATGTTTGGTTCTGACAACTGTATATAGGTAGGTATGTGATGGAAAGTGTGGTGGGAATAACAAGATACAGTCGGAGTGGACAGGGAATCATTACAAAAAAAACCTCCTGCTTAGAAATCAGAAAACGTGGGATATGCCCCAAGAGAGCATATCTTTTCAAAGAAATTCGTGACGGAATCAAGCAACCAGAAGGAATGGGATCAAAATACCATTACCAAAAATAATGGGATTCAATGATCAAAAGCAATAGAAGAAACTGGGGTAGGAGTGTACAGGCCAGAATCCAAGCACTGTTAAAGCTTGGAAAAAACCCCAGGTATCTTTCAAACGGAAACTTACGCAATAAATATGTGTGCCCATATCAATATTGTCAAAGGATTATCATAATGTCGGATAGTCAAGCAACCATCGAAGCACTGCGCTCTGGTGTAATCAGTTTCAAAATGATGTGGAAATGCCTAAGCAAACTAAATGAACTATAAGGCGAGAACACACTCACTTGAAAGGGCACCTGATAAAGCTCAAAATATTGGAGTAAAAGGAATGTAGATTCTGTGGCTTGGAAAAAGAAACCTCCATCCACAAACTTGCAAATTGCACAGCAATTCATAATCCCGAGGTACAGCACCTAGGAGATCATTGGAAAGAAGAGGAACATTTACCCAAGTTAAGGCATGCAGATATACTAAAACTCCCCCGGAAAATAGGACTAAAGGAGCTACTAGTCACTGTCATCATGAACTAAGTAGAAGTAGGGGCACAATAAATACTAAGGTGTCCGTTATTTAACAATTTGACTTTTGACTTTGCAGCGCCTCAAAAATTTTTAGTTCACGACCTAAAAAAAATATCAGACCCATATAAGCCCTTGATATTCGTAATAAACCGTGCCTCCAGGACGATACATTTTCCATTTAAATAACATGGGGTTTTGGCACTTTTTACAATTAATTTTTATATGTCTATGACAGTTTATAAATGGCAATGGCAAACAATTATTTTTGTTGAAAATTGAACGCTCTACAAAAGCTTTCTCCTAATATTTTTCGATATATTCACTTGCTTAAAAGTTATTCAAGGTTAAAGTTCAACTAAAAATAACTTATCATATTCTTTTGTATTTTCAACTGTATCACAGTTACAAATAGTGTTAAATATCTCAATATAACCAAACAATATTACTGACGATATAAATTAAACTTAAATTATTACATTTTATTAATGAAAATATGACAAATTTGATGAACAAAATTTATCTAGCTTAGCACGAAGATCAGAAACAGTATGTTCTTCAAATTGTGAGTGATTATAAAAAAAAATTTCCAAATGCCACCAAAGAATGTTTAACAAAATAAATTTTGTTCATCAATGTGTTGGAAAATTTGTCATATTTTTATTAATAAAATGTAGGTAATAATTTAAGTTTAATTTATATCGTCAGGAATATTGTTTGGTTATTGAGATATCTAACACTATTTGTAACTGTGATACAGTTGAAATCCGATATTTTTTGCAATAAACAATACATTTTAATATAAACAACGATAGTTTTTTGGTCAAAATACAAAAGAATATGATAAGTTATTTTAGTTGAACTTTAACCTTGAATAACTTTTAAGCAAGTGAATATATCGAAAAGCTTTTGTAGAGCGTTCAATTTTCTACAAAAATAATTGTTTGCCATTGCTATTTATAGACTGTCATAAAGACATAAAAATTAATTGTAAGAAGTGCCAAAACCCCATGTTATTTAAATGGAAAATGTATCATCTTGGAGGCACGGTTTATTATGAATATCAAGGGCTTATATGGGTCTGATATTTTTTTTAGGTCGTGAACTAAAAAGTTTCGATGCCCTTCAAAGTCAAAAATGAAATTGGTAAATAACGGACACCCCAATAAATTCATGCTCCCTCCATGCCAGAAATCTACATCACTCTTGCTCCTCTAGTTTATGCTTTTTGAAATTTTCATTGGATTTTTCAAGAATACAGGATATACAAATTCTTCTACACATTGCGGAAATACTTTGAATATAATAACATATTTACAACTTTTATTATTATTATTCACAGCGTGTTGAAAAGTAGGTTATTTTTCGAACTTCCGTTTTATTAGTACCTTGTATAATAATAGCATCGTATGCAAAACGATACTATTAAGAAAAATCTAACCGCAAAATTTGGGAAAAAGCGCTGTAAATACCTGTGAAACATCCTTTGGGAGACCTCGCCTTGAAATTCAACACCGGATTGATGCTTTTTAGACTACATGGAGAAAAGCGATTATTGTTTCTCTTGTCGCCTGATGTCGCCCTCGCGAACATTATAAAGTTTCCGTCTTCGCCACCAGGGGAGCACTGTTCCGGATCATGCTACAACAAAAATTATTTAGTAAGATGCATCCATTTTACGAAAGTTCTACTCTTACGGTTAACTTGGTTAAGCAGTATATAAAAATTTATGACAATTTTTTCGCGCGACAATTTTGAAACTAGTCTTTCACTGCTTTAGCCGAGTTATTCAATTGCAACCGCTGTGGTGGATACCTTGTATTTCACTTCAAACCTGAATTATTTTCGACTTCGTTATTGCAATGATATAGGGTTGTATGTTATACAGTGTCTTGTAAAAGCTCAGAGCACTTGTTCCTGAAAATCGTGACATAATTTGAAATCATCTTTTACAGCCATACGTTTGTGATGGTCGCTTAGTATCATAATTTAGTTGACCTACTTCTATATCCAAGAAACCGTATACAGGGTGAGCCCAAACTCGAATACATCAGCTTCACAAATGTACCTTTGATCTACACAGTTTTCTGGAACATTTACAAATGCGACTAACTTGAAATTGTCCCTTTGGGCTGCCTTGGTTCGGTCAAAATTTTATTGAAATATCATTGAGGATGTACAAGATATTGGACTTTACCGCATTGATGGATTACCCTACATAAAGAGTGAGCTTACCTTAAATTCAATGAGTCATGACTACTGAGCGGTATAAAGCAAGTATAGACTTATAATACTTACTGAATAATATAAGAATGTATCTATTTTATACTGATAGATATTGTAGGATGAATCCAGAAGGAATAGTTGAAATTCAAGGTTAGGAAGTTTTTCTCATAGAGATACTACATATACAGGCAACAATAAGCCATAGAGCGCTATGTAAGTGAGTATGTCCGTCTCCGGTAAGAGAGAAAGAGACGATCAAAGGTTTATTTCTCTTTGTTTGTGTATATAGCACACGTACTATTTCTCTTATATGCTGACGGGTTCGAAGTTCGAAGCTGGCTTGTTGCCTCTATTTGTAGTATCTTTATGGTTTTTCTACCTTGTCGTTAGGTGATGTAACCCAACCTGAGGATAACCCGCATCTAACCCTAAACGCAATCTTTCCTGAAGATTTTTCAGATACTTGTTATAGCAAAGAGGAGTACTGCTCGGCTCGTGCAATCGATTCTGGTGAAAATTTCACATATATACCAGTGTATTCTGAGTTGATAATTCCGAGCAACAAGGAAGTTAGTTAGCGGAAGCCAGTTTACATTGAATTTTTTCATACCTACCCTTTGCTTCAAAATTTTCGACTTCAAAAATGCTCAAAATTCGTCTAGAGGGGTTTTTACAACGAGGTAAAAGAAAAAAGGGGGAAGGTAAGCGTGGTAGTGATTTATCCAACCTTCGACGGAAGTCGCCATGTTGAGAAGCCACATTAGTGACATTAGTCATCAATTCTTGTGTCAACATAGATAACCTTAATACACTGAAATGTGTCAAATTGAAAAGCCACAATGAAAAAATAGTGATTTCCAGTATTGGAAAGGTTATTTATGAATATTAGTATAAATTTAAGTTGATATTCAGTTGTACAATAGTGTTTGGAGATTGCTTTTATCCAATATATTATACCACCTCAAAAAGATGCATATGAGAGTTTTTTTGTTTCCCCCAATTGAATAATTTAATGTACGCCTCTGAATTGTTAACGCTTCAACGGTTGTCGACCACATGGTAGGGGATCTCTAAAGGCGCGAGGGTGCTGCCACATAGGGAGTCCCGTCAGTACTAAAATGTCTAATTTAGTGAGAACTGTAACGCCGTTAGTGGTAGTTGCAGATTCTTCCACATATATCAGCGCTGACATCCTAACGTGTTATCTATGATCCTAACCTGACAACTGCCTGACGTGTATCGTGAGTTTGTCCAGTTTTCGTTTTCAAAAACTATTTTGCTTATTTGTGTGTATGTTGAGTATTCGTAATTGGTTTTTATTGTTTATAGTGGGATTTTCATTTCAAGAGACAATGTCGAGAATATGTTTTGTGAAAGACTGTAACGTGAGGTGCACCCGGTAAGCTCATGTTTGATTAAATGAGAAGTGACAGGAGTAGTTATTCTTCCATACAACTAAGAACTTTCCAGCATTGTTGTTGAATTCCATTTATTTTTCCTCATGTTTGTCATTGAAATATGTAAAAAACGTTCCATTCATTGTATACTTTTTTTATTCAATAAAATATTTAAACTTGATGATTATTGCTTTATTTTTCTCACTTCAGGCATTATATGGTCCATTTTTTGACATTTCATTTAATTTTACTTGACTATTTGACTGTGATTATTGTAATATCCATCTAATATCTTCTGTATGTTCCTTGTGGTATATTATTCATTCTTTTTTTAATTTTTTGGGAAATTAAACCACAATATTTTTAAATTCTTTACTTCAACGTTTCGGTAGCGTTCCAGCTACCGTTGTCAAGAAAAAATAAGTAGAAATTAAGTAATTTTTTATCCCTAACTGACACAACAGAAAAAATTTGACAACTAGACAATCAAAAATTATTTTGAAGTTTAAGACTGCAAAATTTTGTTATCAAATTTTCATTAAGGTCCATTCATAGTAGATCATATCTGTGGCAAAATGTGAAATGAAATATTTCATTTTATGACATTCCAACGATATGATAGTCTACTAGAAATGGAATCCAGTGAAGTGCACGTTCCAGGAACGGTTTTTATTGGGATAGCGCGTTTTTTTCGCTTATATTGGAAATGTTGTTAATAAAACGCGTTTCTTGATAGTTTTTTTTGTGTATGAATATTTAAGTTTTTGAAATATGTATACTCAGTTTTGTGATTTTGTGTATTGAAATGTGTATCGATTAACAACTATTCAAACGTTGAAGTAAAGAATTTAAAAATATTGTGGTTTAATTTCCCAAAAATTTAAAAAAAGAATCCATCTAATGTTGAGTAACTTTAGATGAAATATCAAAAAATGACCATAAATGTCATTTTGCAATAAAAGTAAACTTACAGTAATTTTGAATATGCCGCAAAAAACTGTAAAATTACGGGAATTTTCTTTTTCGGCTGTTAGCGAAGTTCACAACCATCTGATTTGTGTTAGAGGTCCTGACGGGACTCTCAAGGTGGCGCCACCCGTACACGGGTCAGTTTCCCATCTATAAGTATTTTTTTATCCATGGTCGGCCATATTGAGAAGCCACTTTGGTCGATGATTCTTTATACTGTTATGTTCTCTCCTCTCTCTTTTACCTCCATGGGTTTTTCGGACGTGAAATTGACTGCCACAGTTTGCTTTTGTATAAAATCAGTTTTTCTTCCCCAAATGGAGTCATGAAATTTTCGAAAATCCACTTTGCAAAACTAAAGATACTCATAACTCTAGTAATATAATGGATATAACGTTCTAGTATTCGGCAATCGATTCGGGGGAAAATTTTACATAGGTATACCAGTATATTTTGAGTCGATAATGCCAAGCAATAAGAATGATAGCGGAAACCAGTTTACATTAAATATTTCCAGAGGTAGGTACCTACCTAACCCTTGCTTCAAAATTTTCGACAGAAACACGCTCAAAATTTGTCTAGAGGGGCTTTTTTGGACGAGAAATTGACTGCCATAGTCCGTTTTTGTATAAAATAAATTTCTCTCTTCTAAATGGAGACATGAAATTTTCGCAAATCCACTTTTTAAAATTAAAGATACTCGAGTGTTAGATAAGACGTTCTAGTCTCCAACAATCGATTTGGGGTAAAATTTTACATATACTAGTAGGTATATTTTGAGTGAATAATTCCGAGCAATAAGGAAGTGAGCAAGAACCAGTTTACCTACATCAAATATTTTCGACAAAAAAAATGTCGACATATGAAATGCTCAAAACTCGTCTAGAGGGGTTTTCGAACAAGAAATTGACTGCCTCAGTCCATTTTTGTATAAAATCATTTTTTCTCCTCCAAATGAAGCCACTTGCACTCAATACCCGCTTCGCACGCGTGTAGAAATATTATTTGGGTGCATGCTAAAGTCCCATTTACGTAAGTGCGAGCAAAGTCAATGATCGCACTGTCATTTGAACCAATGCAAATAATGTTTATTCGCAGTTGGTGCAACAATAGTGTTTAATTCGTCCCATGTCAGTAGAAGCTCAGCTTAATAAATTGTGCATTTCATTTCCAAATGGCTTTAAACAATTGTCATTACTAACATTAAGTAAAGGTCTCTTGGTATATTAATAAATGAACCAGGTCGGGTGAGATATTTTGTGAAAATCATTTTTTGAGTTTTTTGAAAAGAAAGTTCTATTTTCCAGCTTATCATATTTTCTTTCCCATTTCCGCTACGGATGTTGGCAATTGCAATTTTCATTTCCAACTGCAAATCGTACAGCTGATAATAACATTCGAAAGGTAAAACATCCATTTATAATATTCTTCCACATTCTCTATCTTTTTTACAATTTGAATTTTAATCTCCGGAAAACTGAGAAAAACAATTTGCTCAAGTTTTATTTTTGTTGTGTTTAAATTCTGATGGAAACAAAACGAAATTATACGCTCCTAACATTTCCATTCGTTTTCAAGGAAACATGTATCCATTCATCGTAATTGAAATTCTAAAACGCCCTCTAATCGCTCAATTTTGATTCAAGAGTTCACTGTCTGGTATCGGAAAGAATTTAATGATACTTTATCTTTGGAATAGGAAAATAAATGGAAATTCGATAAATTGTAAGTTGAGATGAATTGAAAATAATGATTGTTACAAAATAATCTAGACAACTGGGTATAGTTAATTTACGATAAGTTTGCAATTTTGACATTTGTAGTAACAATTGCAGCCACTGAACAAAATCTAAATATACAAAGTGTAAATGGAATAATTAATCATATAAAGGGGGAAAAGTTACGGTCCAAAAGTTGGTTGCCGTGTCCACCGAATTCTATAGACTTCAATCTCTGATTTATAAAAAAAACCGATTTAATATCCGTTTACTATGCCTTTATTTTTATAAGACTAGACTAGAATATAACTACAAACATATTGGAGTTTTTCTTCACGCACCAGTGCGTCAAGTTAAATTCTACGCACTCGAAAGTGTGTCTAAAGTACGTACCTACTTTACATACGGTTGTAGAAAAAAATACATTTTTACTACAATCACATTGAAAAGTAGGCTTTTTCGCTTGCCACTGACAACGAAAAGTTGACATTTCTTGAGGATAGTTATTTTACGCTCGCCGAGCGTAAAAAATGGCAAAACGCTTGTTGTCCATAACAACCGATACTACAAACACAACTGTATTGACAGTGACAGATATAAAAGTTTGAAACATATTTGAATTGACATATTTAAACTGACAGATTTTATGAGTTTTTATGAATTCTACCTTATATTTGTTTTTAATAGTTACAATTAAGTGATCGCAGAAAAAATGTTGTATGTATTACGAGCAAAAACGTGACATTATTGCTTTCGAGTAATTACTCTCAAGCAACAATGTATCACTTTTCTCTCTTAATACATAAATAACTATTTCAGAATTTTTTTGAATAAATCTGTTTTTCTAAACATCAGATAAAAACCTATTGAAAATGGTAATGTGTGAACTTACCGGAGATCCAAAATTATGACCAATTTCGTGAGCCAGAGTAACATGAGACACCGCAGGAGGAACGTGTTTTCCGTAATTTAATAGCGTTACTATGCCGGTGTTCAGCGATTTCATACTGCCCCGGTAATGCTGAAATATAAAAAAAAATTAATTAAAAAGTATGATTTGGCAAAGCTTTTGAAAATTTTGCTGCGTTAATCTAATTGTCAGCAATTCCAGTTTTATCTTTTTGTCGTTTTGTTTATGTCAAACCGAAAAAAATTTGATGGAGGGAGAATGGTTGGTTACCCCGAACATAGGTCGTTAGACTTAATTGAATTCCAGATTCGATTTTTTTGGATAGCGCTTCTGTTTTATCTGTATTTAAATATTTGCTTGGAGTCGAAATATCTTTGGTTGCATTTGATTGTGCAGTATTGTTAGTATTATTTGTACATTCCAAAACTAAAGGATTGAAGTGAGCCTTTGTTGACGACAATCGTATAACGGAGCTTTTTAATATTTGAATTGATATAATTTCAAAAATAATCTTTCGGTAATATTAGTTCAGTGGCATCTATTCCTTAACGCAAATCCATGTTAGTTGTCTTGTGATCTTATACGATAAAAATCCTTTTGTCCACGACCACCTAATAATAAGTCAATATTTTACCTCCTAACTAAAGGTATATGGTACCCATATATCAACTGTCGTGAATTATGGTTCATAATACACTGTAGTGTATTATGGTTCATAATTCCCGACTAGAGTTGGGGGTACAATATGAAATAAACTAATAAATATGTGTATTTTGTTCAGGAAATTTGTTTCTGACATATGTATATCGTATCTATAAAATATTGTAATTTTTAGTATTGATACTTTTCATAACGATATTTTCTAATATTAAGTATTTCAAAACAATATATTTATAACGGTACGTTGTATTGATACTTTCTACAGTATCGCCCATCTCTATATATGTCAAATTATTTGAAGTAGATGCCACAACATTTTGAGGTTAGTAATATGCCAAATCGCTACTGACTTTTATTTATTAATAAATAAATTAAGTGTCGTGGACAAAGTATAGTATTCTACTCGCAATTTATGGCCATAATTCACTTGGGTGAATGTCACCCATCGTGAATTATGGCTATCATAAATTGCTCGTTTAATAATATACTATTGTTGTCCTACTATCATCCCCATAGGCGTATTAACGTGGGGGCTAGACGGGGCTTAAACACCGGGCCCCGCGAAGCTTACGAGGGCATCGTTATAAAAAAATGTTATGGTGAAGAAAAACTAGAGAATTAATCAAGAACTTCATTCCACTATTGTGAATAAAGCTGGGTAGTTTTTTTAAGTGGGCCCCCGCTCGATTTAGTCCTGGACTCCACAGGAGTTGAATCTGCCACTGATCGTCCTTCACTTTTGTTCAATACATTTTGGATTTGTGAAATTTACATCCCTTTTTTTCCTATCTTGATGTTAACAGCAACAACTTTGTCATTTGCACTTCAGTTCCATCCTGGTTAATTCTTATCCCATATGATTTCTCAATCATCCCATTGAAAATGAAGTGATTCTTGTTCATCAGAATAGTGGAGGTAGTAAAGTTGCTGTTGCTAGCTGCTCTACACAGGGTGGTACGTAAGTAACAGTTCCAAGTAAAATGGAAAATTCTTGGCCTGAAAATGTAACAATCTCCTTCAATAGAATATTGGTGATGAAAAAGATACAGGGTGGCAAAGTTGGAATGTCAAAAATGTTTTTCCTCAGGGAATTGGAAGATTTTTGATATACAAACGTGAAAATTTGAAAATAGGGGTTTTAGTACCAGGGAAATCATAATATTTTATCCATTCCGATGTGCTTTCTAGAGGGCGTCACAAAAGCTATGTAATTAGTATATCTTATTTATCGTTAACAGTATCTTACTGTTTGTTGGAAAATATGAAAACTGCATCATTATTGCAAAAAAAAGGTATACCTATCAAAGTCATTTATACACCCCTCTTCATAATTTCCATTCAATTTATTAGCACAAAAATAATAATGTTAGCAGACGCTGATGTCGGAAAATTTATTATTAGCTACAATATCGTGAGAAAATTGATATTTTGCAATAATTTTGCCATAACTTTCCTCAAGGATACTGCTTTGAGGTAACAGCTCTCCGCCTTCGGAGTTGGGCTGTTAGTGTAAGCAATAATCTTTAGAAATCTATGACAATGTTATTGCAAGTTTTCAATGTTCTTTTGTGCTAATGAATGGAATTAAAATTATGAAGAGAGGTTTAAAAATGCGAATATCTCGAAAACTACTATTTTTTGAGACTAATGATAGGTAAATCTTTTTGTCGCAAAAATGATGCAATTTAAATATTTTTTAATAAATAGAGAGATACCGTTAACGATAAATGAGTTAATCGCACTTTATTATATCTACACTTTAGTTATACCAATTACATGGCTTTTGTGGCGCCCTTCAAAAAATATATTAAAATGGATAACATTTTATGATTTCCCAGGCCCTAAAACCCCTATTTTCAAATTTTCACGTTTGTATAGCCAAAATCATCCAATTTACTGAGAAAAAACACTTATGACATTTCAACTTTGCCATCCTGTATATTTCTTCATCATCGATATTTTATTGAAAAAAGTTTCGTCAGATTGTGATATTTTCAGGCAAAGAACCTCTCATTTTACTTTGGACCATTACTTACGGACCACCCTATATATAAAATTGTAGTTCTGGTATGTTTAAGCTAATCTTCAAAACAGCTTATATTTGATGAAACTTGGTATGATGCACAAAAATGATTCTAGGCAATTTATATTCATATTTTTTTAAATTATTTCAAAGTCAAAAACGAGAGCGTTTCAAAAGAAAGTGGATCTCATGAAATTTTTAAAAGTTTCATCTTATCTCGTCTCACCCTGTTCATATCTATTGAATTTGTTACAAATAATTGAAAATTGGTCCTGGAAGTTGTAGGGATTTTGTTTCACTCCAAGTTAAGGAAAATGATATCTATTCAATCAGTTAGCTAAAGGATAAAACAATCAATACAATTATAACCCTGAACGATCTTTAAATAAGGATGAGAAAGGTTCCGGCTGGTCTTCTCTCATCGTTTGTCGACAATACAACTGTGCAGTAATCCATGTAATCATTTCAACACAAGTTTAAACAAAAACTAATAGGCTGCCGTTATCCCTTAATTACCTATCTGGATTACTGGTATGTTATTTTTCTTGTTACCTTCATATTTTAAAAATTTCATAGTTCAATATTAATATTCAATGAGTAATTTTTTTTGTACAAATGGCTACCCATTTTGGAAGCTCTCCTATCTAGCTAAGTTTAATATTAGATATTTTTAGTTGGATATGATTGTCTCTTATTTTTCGATACAAATCAGATATTTGTCCAGGATGAATCCTCAAATTCAATTATTAAATTGTATTTATTGAGCTGGACAGATATCCTCATGCTTAAATTTTTTTTGTCACATTTTTTTTCTTATACCGGTAAAATTATTATAGCACAGTTCCTGGGAAAAACAGTTTCTAGGAGCACAGTTTTCATTGGATGTAAATCAGTTCTGGAGATACAGTAACTGGGAATAACAGTTTCTGGAAGGTCTGACTGTTTCTGGGGCACAGGTTCCTGTTTGGCGGGCAATTTTTCTGGGTCACAGTTCATGTGTGGCTAATAAGCTTCTGCATCACAGTTCCAGTGTAATAAACAGTTTCTGTTAAGCTGAAAAGTTTCCTAAATACCGTTCCTGCAGTAAATCCGTAGTACCTACATCAACAGCTACATCATTTTATGAAACGTTAACTTTGTTGGTTGACAATTTCAGATAATAAAAATGTGCAATAATCACTTCAGAATTTTGATTTTTGGTGGAATAATATATATTTCCTTAAATTATATTTCCTTAAATTATTTCATTCAAATATTTAATACTGTAATTATATACATTTTTTTACTCTGCTAGTTTTATTTATTAAACAGAAACTTTAAGCTATTTTTTTAAAACAGATTAAAAGTTAGCTGACCTTTAGATTCGATTTCCTTTCTAATTTTCTTTTAGGAAAGAAAATTAGTGGCGCCCTAAGATAGCTTTTTCTGTTTTTCTACTGCCAAAATTTATTTGTTTTTCTTAAGATTAATAAGGTAACAAAGCCCTGCGAACTGGCTTAGTTTACCTACAAATTTAATAGGTTAGTTAGGCAACAACCTGCGATAATTACCATCATTTTTTTTAACGATATTCATTCATCAATTTGGTTTCACTAGAACCGACATATAACAGGTGTAGTGGGATCTGCTGTAATTATACCAATAAATAATCGATTAAGATTTCAAACAGAGTGGATGGTCCGGAATGTGCGCTATTTATGTAATTCGTTCAAGTTTCCGTGTCATTCGTACTAGTTATTCCTTTGCATGAACTATTTCGAGTTGTTATTCCGCAGAATATCGAAGCGAGTATGTAAAGGGTGATTTGCATACTGTACTTGGATAATATTAGTTTTAGGAGTTTCTGTGCAAATCCATTCTACTTTGCTATGTTAGTGACTTCATATCCTCGTGAATCGTATAATTGGCGGTATGCCACTAAATTGATCGATCTCATATTCGGCAAAATTGGAACTCTAACCCAGGATAATGATACATAATTATCCTGGTTCAGAAAGCAGGAAGAGATTAGCTGTATGGCAGGTTAGCCTGTCGTTAAATCCAGTCTATGTTTGGCAAATTAAACGCTAAAGGTGAATCTCAATAACCTATTCCCACAAATTGACTATTGAATTTTAAAACTTGTGTCATTTCTTTTCATTTAAATACGAGCTATTTATGTGTCCAGACATAGGAGACAATTTGGACCTCCTAAAGTTTTGTAACACGACCTTTCGTTTCCCAACTATTATAGGTATCTTGAAGTAGAACTTGTAAATAGTTTGATATTTTCGTAGTGTATAACCTATCTATTTTAAAGGTTAACTGTAAAATCCAACAAATTTCACAGTAGCGAGAGAAAACTGCATGGAATATCAGGTTATATGACAATCCCCATTCCTTATCTCTTATATCAAGAATAATACGTAGTCTCAACACAATGCAATGGAAATATGATAATAATAACAACGCAGTCCAAACTAAGGATAATAAATAGTTAGACACCACATTACATGAAAGAAATACAGTTGGCAGAAGCAAACGTGAGCCCTGGTGGGCGTGATCATGTCGCTGTAGTTGTATTTTTGTAGTAACAATTCGATATTTTGAATCGATAACCAAATATCGATACCATAAATGTCAACTGTTAAGAGTACATACAGTGTGTAAAAGCCAAATGGAATAAATTCATTATTTCGGTTACTGTACATATTTATAAAAAATCCCGAAACACGTCAAATTTAAATTATAACTTGACATTCTTTAACGTGAAAATGCAACCCCTACCTTCAACCCCCTTAGAATGACAGGTACAACCCCCAATTTTTTAAATGGGAAGTATAGGCTTGTGATATATCATTTGAAAGGTCTCTTCATTCTCTATTCAAAAATGTTATTGTTTTTAAATTTAATGCAAAAATTAACATAAAAAAA